>JAMLFT010009893.1:0-12319 GCA_026544285.1 Pachyrhizus erosus
AAAATTATTCAAAAAAATATAATTTTAAAAATTCTTATAAAAAATATTTTTTTAATAATTCAAATTCTATAAAAATCAAAATTAAAATTATTTAAAATTTAAATAATAATTTAAATTATTAGAGTTATTTTCAATTGACATTAGATAGGGCTATTTTCAACTAACATCCATTACAAATGTTTTTGTCCAACCTCAACCAAGTCATTTTTTGGCTAACCTCAACCTAAGTTGTTTTCAACCAATCTCAACAGGGGATGATTTTGTCTGATCTCAGGCAAAGCATTATTATACCAACCTCAGTCAAAGTTTATTATGACAAACCTTGGATAAGGTGTTTTTCATCCGACCTCAACCAGCTATTTATGACTAACCATGGTCGGGTCATTTTTTGGCTAAAGTTGTTTTTAGTCAATATCAATTAGGATTGTTTTTTGCTGATATCAATCAAGGTATTATTCAAAATTGACATCAACTAAGGTTGTTTTAGCTAACATTAGTCAAGGTATTTTTCAATCAACCTCATCCAACATTGTTTACAATCAATCTTAGCCATAGCACTTTTTTAGTTGACCTTGATCAAGGTTGTTTTCAATTGACTTGGCTAGAGTTGTTTTCACTTGAATTGGACAAAGTTGTTTTTAGCCATCCTTGGCTGGGAATGTTTTGAACCGACCTCGACTAGGACATTATTTAGCTAACCTTAACCAAGGAAAATTTTGGCCAACCTCAATTAAGACAATTTTTGAATGACAATGGCCACAAATGTTTTTTTCCATTTTAATCAAGGTTATTTACAATTGTCCTCAGCCAAACAAAGCACTAGTTAAGTTCAATTGAAAACAATCCTAACCAAAGTTGGCTAAAAATAGTCCTAATTAAGGTTAGCTAGAAAGTTCCTAGTCAATGTCGACTAAAAATAACTCTGCCCTAGGTCGATCAAATAATGTCTCAATCAAGATTGAAAAAAAATACTACTAATTGATGTCGGCTGAAACAACTCTAGTTGAGATTAGCTATCTAGTTGAAACAACTCTAATTGAGAACAATCCTATCTAAGGTTGACCAAGTAATGCCCTTACCAAGGTCAAACAAAAACATCTTTGGTCGATGTTGGCTAAAAATAGTTTTGGTCGAGATTGGCCAAAAAATGCCTCAACCATGGTCAGTTGCAAACAACATTGGTTGAGGTTGGCCAAAAATGCTCTAGTAAAGGTAAGCCAAAAACATATCTTGCCGATGTTGGTTAAAAATAGCTCAAGACAAGGTCAGTCGAATAACGACCTAGTTGAGATTAGACAAAAATATACTTTGTTGAGGTTAATTAAAAACAACTCTAGTCAAGATTAGGTGAAACTAGAGCTAGTTGAGGTTGACCAATAGCAACCTTGGCCAAGGTCAACCAAATAATGTCTCAACCGAGGCCAATCAAAAATAGTATTGGCTAAGGTTAGCCAAAAATAGCCTTCGTTGAGGTTGATAAAAAACAACCTTCACCAAGGTCGTCTAGATAATGTCCCAACTAAAGTTAACTAAAAAATTTCCTGACTGAGGTTAGCCAAAAAATTGTCTTGTTGAAGTTGACAAATAACGTCCCCGCTTGAGGTTGGCTAAATACAACCTTAGCTGAGGTTAGCCAAAAAAACATCATGGCTAAGGTTGGTGAAAATCTACCCTAGTCAAGGTTAATCGAAAATAGTCTTAGTCGAGGTTATTTTTAGCTTGGGCTTTAAATTTTTAAATATAAAAATATTTAATTTTTAAAAATCTTATTTTTGTGGATGGAT
The DNA here is from genome assembly GCA_026544285.1 of Pachyrhizus erosus. Taxonomy (NCBI): domain Eukaryota; kingdom Viridiplantae; phylum Streptophyta; class Magnoliopsida; order Fabales; family Fabaceae; genus Pachyrhizus; species Pachyrhizus erosus. The sequence continues at coordinate 1,785 of JAMLFT010009893.1, forward strand.
CAAATATTCATCAATGAAAAAATTGTTAATAGATGGATTAGATGGATTTTTATCAAACGAATCATGGATGAATAAGATTACTATTTTTTTAAAAAAAGAATAACGGATCAAAATGGATTGATGAATCTTTTGATCTTATCCATTATGATCCAGATTACAATTTATTTTATCCATCTATTTTTTCAATCCTACTTGACTGAGTCACAACAAGAACCTATCAAATGATACTCGATTAAAGAGACCCAAGACTAAGTACTACTCGATTATGTTAGAGTATTCAAAGATACACATAAAGAATGAAAGATGGAAGATTCATTCTAATGGATATCTCTTCATGATTATCATCATATTAATGACATTTATATTAGGTAATTAGGCCAAAGGACCTTAGAAAGTCACTATTTATTCTTCCAAAAGGAAAACAAGTAACCTAATATGATTCTAACCTTAATATCCTTACATGATTCTTACCTCTACACCTCTAATGTGAAAGGAGTAACCTACAATAATGGTCATGCATTTAATGCATATCAGCGCAAGAAGAAGAAAGAAAAATGTTAAGTGACAATGAATACCTTTCTTTCAACCTATATATACCATATACATAAAGATTATGAATAACTAATGAACTAACTTTTAATGTAAAAGAATACTTAGATACTTGATAAGATGATTAAGTGATGTAGCTAGAAGTGGTAGCAAACAATACTTGAATTGGAAAGTCATAAGTAACTTAGAGAATACTTATGTTTTAGCTAAGAGTGGTAGAATCATTACTCACTTTTCTAATTAATTTTGATTAGTGGAACCTCCTCAAGTTAAGGAAGAACTAGATGTAGCTCAAGAGTTTAAGTAAATCAATATAAAATGAATTTTCTATGTTGTTTGTTTTCCTCACATTTTTATATGTCCAACATTTATGAAAAAAAATTTCCATGTTTATATACGTCTTTTCTAAAAAGGTTTATGAAACACTTATAAAAATCACATACACACCATTTAATCCCCTCTTCTAATATGTTCTCTGACCTTTCAATTTGTTTCTTTCCACCTTTATTTGACATGTTGCACTATAATGCTTTAAAAGCTAATATTCAATTTTTTCTATTCTAGAAAAATTGAAAAACCTTTTTCTTTAGCAACTACGTCTCTCTCATTGTTGCACAGTTGAGCTTGTTGATGTCATTTTATACAAGACAAAGTAGTATATTAAAACATAAAAATGCCTTGCTTTTTTCTTTTCTTTTTCCTTTTACAAATTATAATTCTCTCTATTCCTTTTTTCTTTATTATAAATTATGGCCCAATGAGTTTGTTGCTATGAATATTTCATCATGATTCAAACAACATTATTTATACATTATCTTGACAAGAAATAGAGAAAAAAAATTAATAAGTGCAACACACCATGTTGGACTGAATCTAGAAAAGGAAGTTTGGCTAAAGAATGAAATAGTGATCGTTGAGAAAATAAAGGGTTAAACATGTTCTTAGTCCATATAAATATTGAAAAGTTTGTTTTTAGTCAATGATTTTCAGTTGCTCATTTTATGATGTGTCAAAAGTGAACCTGACTTAACACAAATGATGAACCAATCCACCATCTGCAAAATAGGATGAAAGGGAATAAGGTCAATCTTGTTGGAATCAAGGTCAACCTTACCAAAATCAACATCAAAATTACCATAATGATTAATAAAATTTGTAATTGGATTTACTTTTGATATATTTTATAAAATAAGAGACCAAAAATAGACAACTGAAAATATGACTAAAAATTTATAAGGACTAAACATCTAATAGTAACAAATAAGAAACATCTCTAGTCTCTCGACTATTGAAGCAATTTATATTTAGATAACTTATGAAGTGTTAATATTATGTTCTAATAATAAGACCTAATCCGACTTATACAATCAAACTATGTTTGAGCATTAGTAGTAGCAATAAGTTATTTTAAATAATTTACTATCTTTTTAGTTCCTAGACTATTTTAGATTTCCACATTTATCCCTTAAACTAAATTTTGACCAATCAAAGTTCCTAAATTTTTTCTTCATCACCACTTTTAGTCCCTACATTCAAGTAACAATATTAATTAATGATATAATAGTGATGTTAGTAGCCCAATGACATTAGTATTCCAATGACTTATCACATCATTAAGGAGTCTAACAAGATAATTAAGTATATATTTTTATAAGTTATGTTTTTAATCTCTCCTCAACTAGTCTAACGTTATCAATTGGTCTAAATAAATGAGAGATCAAAACCACAGTTTAAAAAAAAATAAATTACATGTAACTATTTTGTTAGACTTTTTAATTATGTAACAAGTTCTTGAGTTACCAATATGGATGTTATGTCACTGCCTTATTAGACTTCTTAATTATGTGACAAATTTTTAAACTACTAATGTTAATATAACGCCATCAATTAATATTATTACTTGATAATAGAGCTTGAAAGTTGTATCAACTAAGTATACTAACCATACATGGTATCAAGTAAATTGCTTTAAGAATATAAAAATATGACATTACTTGCATGATTAACCATCCAATTCCATCAATCAAACAAGAAAGATCATTTTATCCAATTTTCCCTCATGGTCATGAAAACAAGAAATCCACCAACATTTTCTTCAAATTTTTCATACACACATGCTCATTTAAGTTTAATTAACTAAACATCAATAAACTACAACCCAAGAACAAAGGCCAATTCCAAGTATATCCAAATTCACCATTGATTCACCTAAAGTTTGAAGCTTCATGACAAGGGTCAATCAAGACATAAACCATCACGAAATGAATATATCAACATATAAAGAGGTAAAGGGATGTCTCAACGCCCACACTCATCAAATGACCAAGGGAAAATCACATAACCTCCCTTCTTATCATATGTGTTGCATCAAAAATGAAGAGTAAGGGAGAAGAAAATGAGTTTAAATTGCTAAGCTTGCTTCACTTGCTCCTAAAACTTTGTGCCTTGAAACCATTGAGCTTGTAGGAAGAATAATGGAAATGAAATGGTGTTACATTGGGGAGATGGGACTGACAATTTTAAGAAGAAAAGAGGAAACATATCTCAAATTTTCACCATAACTAGTTGACACTTTGCACTTTAACCGTGTTGTAAATTGTATGCACTTAAATTTCTAGTTTTGGTCTGAATTAACTCAATTATCCTACAAAGGATTATAATTAGTTATCTTTAATATATTGCAAATTTGATAGTCATTAGAATATTATGTAAAGGGTAAAAAAAATGAGTAAATCCTAAACATATAAATTTTTATTATTTTATAATAAGTGATTGAAACTGCTGATAAAACTTTAGATTAATTGTCGTTAGTAATCCTCTAAAAGTTCCAAGAGTATGTGGTTATGGGTATTGATTCACGCATTAATGGTGGTTAAAAACTCAGGTAAGTCCAAGGGTTACAAATCATTAGAGGTGAACAAGAACAACACATTAATAAGGGTTAGTAAATCCTATGGGTTCAGAAACTAAGGGTACTATCTTTTGCATTGCAGGGGATAGAAACCCTTAATAAATACAAAAGGTTTAGAAACTACTAGTAACGACTATGGCATTAATCAAGGTTAATAAGCACCTTATAAATTACTATGGATTAAAAAAATGTGGCGAATCCATGCATTTTAAAAGGTTGATATAAATCGTTGGTAATACATTTATGATAAGTCAAAAATAACTACTGTTAAATCCAATATTTTATAATGAATCCAAGCAAAGATTATGTGCATTATGAAACCTTAGTGATTGAATTAGATTGTTCATGGTTGACCATGTATCGATGCATAAGTTATTAAGGAACACTTTAAAAAGCATTGGTGGACTAGTAAAAATACAATTAGTATTTTTGAGAATATATAAATACACAAATCGACATGAAATTGAGATTCTTGTGTATCTTGAATCATTATAGTGGCTATTCACAAACAAATATTTTCATTAATTATAGTTTCTCTAAGATCAAGAATAGTGTCATTTAAATAGTTTTAGGCATGTATTACTTTTTATCTTATAAAATGGTAATTGTTATGATTTTATGTTTAAAGGACACGTCTAGCTAGTATAACATTGATTATTTTATTAATATGTGTTTTAAGTTATTTAACATGATTATAAGAGAAATTTAAGTTTAACTTGATAAAAAAAATGTAATAGATGGATATTCAATGATTTTTAGTATAAGTTTTAGTAAAGGATTCAATCAAAATCAAGATTGTCTTGAAAACTGACATTGTAAAAGTATATTATAGAAGTGAACAAAATAGTTAAAAGTCCTGAGAGTTTAAAATGGTTGATCAATACTGATCATAATCAAATTTCTGTACATGCTGTACAGTTTTTTTAAGATAATTAAAAAAAGGTGTTTTAATACAATTTTATGTTTCATAAGTTTGGGAATTTCTACAAGCAAGGGAAATTTCTCTAAACCATTTTAAATATATTTTAGATGTTTTAGAAAACTTGATGAGAGCGAACGAGTATTTTTTTTTTTTTCTGAAATTAATTACCAGCACATAATTGTCTTATACCATTGGCAATTATTTTTTATGGTCTTAAAATGTCGCCAAAAATTACTATCACTTGACGGAATCGTTTGGGGACATCATCTTACTACGACGGTGATCGCATTCGCTGCTAAATTATGGCTCATGAATTATTTTAGATGGGAAGTGTGCGCCACGCACAGAATGCTGACAATGGAGTCACTGTCTTGCAACCGATTAGGGAACAAAGGGAAGTTGATGATTAAACCATCGTCAATTAAAAACTTAACTTTGTACCTTTCTCTGCGATAATATGTGATTTAGAGATACTAAAGATTGGGAAATAATTATTGTTTTGATCCGTGATATAGGGAAATAATTAACGGGATCTTTTAGAAATTTCCTTCAGCTAAAAGAAAATAATTAATCGAGGGTTTTCAATTCCTGAAACAGTGAAATTATTGATTGAGATTTGGATCTGAGCATTGGGGCATAGACGCAGACGGACAATTAAGCAACATCTTCTGAGTATCTGACTAGGGTACTCTATTTTGGGATGAATTTAGATAGTAAAAAAGAAAGATTGAAAAAATAAAACAATTAATTTGATATAAAATGAAGAGATAAATAAGAAAAAAAGAAATAATAGATATATATTTATTTTATAATATCATGATTAAAATTGGGAGGTACATGAGTCAAGTTGACTTGAAGGTTTCAAAAATCATATTTCATTTGTGAAAGGAAAATTGATTTAATATATATGACTATTTTTTAATGAGATAAATTAAAATGAGTTTAATTAGTTATTAAAAATAAAAAATTAAGTATAAATCATTAATGATTTAATTTTATTAGAATTTAAAAGCTTTTTTATATTAATTAATTTATTATATAATAAAAACATTTATACAATAAATTAAAATTAAAAAATTATTTGTTTGTTTAAATCACTTAAGACTGAAAAATATTTTTTATGGTGAAATAATATATGTTTGTGAATAAAGTAAAAATTAATTCTCGTTCAAAATAAACTCTTATTATTAAGGTTTAGAGTTAAGTAAACAATATATATAAGATAATAATAAATAAAAATGGTAATTTTTAAATATAATAAATAAAACTAGCTAGAATTTTCAAAAATTTTATTGTTAAATTTATTTTTTAATTAAATAAATGATTTTTATGGTGTTTAATAATTCACATATAACTTGATTCATTTGGATTTCTTACTAAAATAAAATAATTCTTCAACCGTCTATACAATTTATAAATAAATGAAATAACTAAAATAACAAAAGACAGAAAAAATCATTAGCTAAGTTTTTGCGCTCAATCAGCCACTGATATTTCTTTCAAGTAAAATGTTGCATGCACACCACTATGTTATTTTACACATAAGGAGAGCAAGAGAATATATATATATATATTAAAGAATAAGAGATGATGTTATGTGATGAAAAAAAAAGAAATGACACATGTTAATGGAATATTTATTAAGTATTGACCTTTACGTAACATTACTCTTGTTTTAATAGTGATTCATCTAATAATATTTATTCTTTTATTATAATTATTGTCCTAAATTATTTTATATAGATAAAAAATATTTAATAAATAAAATAAAATAATAATTTTATTAAATTAATCTTAATTAATTTTATTAAATACAAGATAATAATAATATTAAAGAAATATATTAAAGACATAAATAAAAAATAATTAATATTATATTAAAAAATTAAAATAATAATTTTTAAAAAATAATTATTTTATAACTAAAATAGGATGAAAAATTTTAAAAATTAATATTTTACCAAAATTGTAGCGTAAATAAAATTTAAATATGATTTGTTTATCAAATGGTGCACACATGACATACAATTTATTTATTTATTATTTTTGTTACTATGACATAGCATATATTGACTAAGAGGCTTTTCCCGTATATTTATTGTATTTCAAAGATAGATATATGCCTAAATCAGATTTCGCCTGTTAAATTGATATTAATTACCAGTCGTAATTTTATTTACAAGGTATCATTTCCTTCCAAAAAATATCTATTATCTTTACTTAGGTAAATTTTTCTATTAAATCTTAACTGTAGTAATTATAAACATACATTTACTTTTCATTTTCCTTTTTTTTATCCTTCTCTTATTTAACGTCACTTATCTCATATTTTTACTTTTTCTCTCTTTTTTTATAATTTCTGTTTACATTTCTCTTTGCTGAACCAATCTACTCCAAAGACAATATTTTCCATAAATTTAAAGGGAATTAGTTATTCCTATGTTTTTTTTCTTGATTTAGTCACTCCTATTCTTACTGATTAGAACAACGTCTCAAGGATATCCAAATTCTGTGCCACAACCACCATGAGTCGAATCAGAATTTGGAACAATTATTGAATTGAGTTTTCATACCTCTCACCTTAAGTTTAGAAAGAAAAAAAAAAAAAAAAGTTGAAAAGTAACACGAACACAAGTACACACATACTTGTTTGGTTGCTTGACACTTTCACAGTCTACTTGTCTTTTGGCGGTATACATTAGAGCAACTCCGAATTGTATATGCGGGTTTGTTTTTTAAAAAAATTACTAAGTTTAAGTGAGTTGAGTTTATTAAGGTCATTTAGACCTCTAAGTTTAAAGAATATTTATAAAAATAGTTATATTTACTCAAAAATTAAATTTTTAGATTAATAATGGTATTTGAATTCATATTCTTGTAAAATATGACTTTGATTCATACCAACTAAACTAAACTTTGTTGGTCGGTTTATATTGTTTCTTAAAATCTAAGTAAATTGAAGATATCATTGGAACAAGTAAGTTTTTATAAAATTGTTATAAAAGTTGTTTAAAAAAGCTTTTGCAACCAAAGTTACTTAATAATTAAAAAATATTTTTCAAATCATAATAAGATAAACAAGGTCCAATAAAAATCAATTAAGAACTCAAATTAGATTTTCCTTTAAAGTATAAATTATCAAATGTTATTAATTTCATATGACAATAAAGAACTTACTTAAAAAAAGAGTTAAGCATCTAAATTAAATTCTAACATTATATATGCTTTGTTTAAAAACAAAAGCACTCTCTTCCATTTGTACATGTGTAATTATAGGCCCCCATACCTCAATCTCGAAAATACTCTATTAATACATAATTTTTTTATCTATTTTTTCTTTATATTTCATGGTATCATTATATTTATATCTTTTTTTCTGTTATCTATGTGAAAAAGTGCATGTGATAAGTACTCATCATTTTCCTTTATATATATATATATATATATATATATATATTGAAAAAGGTCTTTTATATAGTTCAGTTCAGTCTCAGTGTCTCTGAACCATAAACAAAAACTATTTAGTTCATTTCCTCTGCCACTATCTATGAACGAGGGATTTATACTCATCACAACCCCATCACTGGCAGTGTTCCAAGCTCAACTGAGAACAAAGAAAAAGTAGGAATAAAGAAAATAACAAAAAGCTACAAAGAGATTCAGAAGGAGGATCTATTATCTGAATTTTCTTCCTTCAAATGCTTTAAGAGAAAGAGACATCTCGACCAAGGTACTGGAAATCGATTGTTAGTATTAGATTTTCTTCAGCTTTGGCTCTCTTACTAGTGAGTAAACCATACGTAAAAACTTTTCTTTTTAAATGTATCTTTTCTCTCTTCGCCACATCACTTTTCTTTTGGATTTATGTGAGTAAACTCAAGTTCTATTTTTGTGATTGGTTTTTATTAGGAATTCTCCAAAGGAATTTTCAGTTATCTGCATCTGGGGTCTTTCTTGGCTTTCATTTACTGGGACTACATTTTTTGTCTCATTTATTACCCCTTTATTTATTTCAGATCCACCAGGATTTAGACACTGCTTTTGTAGATAACAGAGACAATGGTGTCTCAGGGGCAAGGAGAGGAAGCAATAGTCTCAGACCTCAACCAGACAGAACATGAAGGAGGCAACACAAGCACAAGGGAAGAAGAAGAGCAAGACCACTCCACGTTCAACTTCCAGAGCCTCCTTTGGCATGGAGGTTCTGTTTGGGATGCATGGTTCAGCTGTGCTTCAAATCAAGTAATACTAATCACCACACCCAATAGACTGAATAAAGAAAACAAGAAAATGAACTTCATAAAGCAACTTTTTTTCATGTCTTTTAGTTCATGATTTAACTGCGAAAGTTCCATTCTATAGGTAGCTCAAGTGCTCTTGACACTGCCATATTCCTTTGCTCAACTTGGCATGCTATCAGGCATCTTGCTTCAGATCTTCTATGGCCTTATTGGAAGCTGGACAGCTTATCTAGTCAGTGTCCTCTACATAGAGTACCGCACCAGGAAGGAAAAGGAAAACGTCAGCTTCAAGAACCATGTTATTCAGGTTAGTGTGTTCTGCTGTATTGCCTTCTCAAGACTCTCTTTCTACATAGTCTTCTCCATGGAAGAAATTATTAGGTGACATAGCACTATTTAGTGTTTATGATGCTAACTAATAATGTCTATGTAACATTTAAATTATTAGGTGATGCAAGATTATATTTAAATTTGGATAAAGAATGATTTTGATCTCTAATATGTGAAATCTAAAATTGATTCTTAAAAAAAATTATTCATGAAGTTTTTTTAAAATTTTAACATGTTGATTTAGTATATTAACTTTACTAATAGATTTTCATACGTCACACAGACTGGGTTGAATATAGAATCTGTCCAAATCATTTGTACAATAGTTTAAAAAAAATGGTAATAATACAAATTAAAATATTGAATAAACATATTAGATTTTATTAACATAAGTGGACAATAACATATTAAAATTTTAAGAGAACTGAAATGGGATGAAAAGTTTTGAAAATACCAAATCTAAATTTTAAATATTTTTAAAAAATTAAAAATATATTTTATTCTTTAAATTTTATAATTTTAAAAAAACTAATAACACTTAATTACATCTCATATAATGTAATTAAGTGAAGATTAATAACACTTAATTACATCTCATATAATGATCTAATTTCATCAAATAATTTCTCTACTTACAGTTACGAATTTGAATCACATTGTTCTGGATTTCAGTGGTTCGAAGTCCTTGATGGATTACTTGGTCGATACTGGAAAGCAGTGGGGCTAGCCTTCAACTGTACTTTCCTACTCTTTGGATCTGTGATACAGCTTATAGCATGTGCAAGGTAACACCTTTGCTTCAATTTTTAAGGCAACTTGAAGTAATCTGAAGTGGGTATTCATCTGATTACAACAAATTTATCCTTTTTCATTTCTTCTTTGTTCTGCTTCTTTGGTGCAAACAGTAACATCTATTACATAAACGACAAATTGTATAAACGGACATGGACTTATATTTTTGGAGCTTGCTGTGCTACCACTGTGTTCATACCTTCCTTCCACAATTACCGAATCTGGTCATTTTTGGGTCTTGGAATGACCACTTACACTGCTTGGTACCTTGCAATAGCAGCTATTGTCAATGGCCAGGTGATAATTGAACCAGTTATCTATAGCAACAGTTTTTATGACATACCCTTGAACTGAAACAACACTAATAATTAGTCAATTATTATGTGACATGATATTCAACATCTTGCAAATCATGTTTGCAGGTAGAAAATGTCACACACTCTGGTCCAACAAAGCTAATATTATACTTCACTGGAGCCACTAACATACTCTACACTTTTGGAGGACATGCTGTGACTGTGTAAGTTTACCTTTTCCTTAGCAACATAATTACCTATATCCTTTCACTCGTTTTTTTCTGTTTTTCTACAAGGTTTCTATTTGAACAATGATACTTGGATATCTAAATAATATCAACAACTTAATGACATTTTTTATTTTTTTATATATTAATTATTAAAAAATATACATTAACAACATAAAAATATTTTACACAATCATCTAATCATAAATTATTATATATAATAAATTTAATTATTTTTATAATAATCATTTTAAAAATTATATCAAT
>JAMLFT010009894.1:0-12318 GCA_026544285.1 Pachyrhizus erosus
AATTAATTATATAACGTGTAAATAAGTTATATATACATACATACATATATATATATATATATATATATATATATAAAATAGACAATAAATTCTAATATATATATATAACACGTACATATATTATACAGTGTAAATATAATTTTTTGTGTTACATATCTTTTTCTTTTCACATTAAGAAAAAGAGAGAAATCAGAATAAATTAATGAACAATTTTTTTTATGAATTTTAATAATTAAAAAGTTAATTAATCTAAGATTTTATCTTGAACTGGATTGATGAGAATAAGGATGACAACATGATAAGTAAATTTGAGTTATATATAATTAGGAATATTAGGTAAAAAAAATGAAGTTTATATGAATTAGAAAATAAAACAACAAACGATTTAAAAAAAAAAGAGAATAAAAAATATAAGTTATACATGTCAGTGTCAAAAAGAAAATCGCGAATAATATAAATATATAATAAAATAAAAAAATAAGATCCTAATAAAAAAAAAATCTTTACATTACACCAATTATTAAGTTTAAATTTATTGATTGTTTTTAATAAGGATAATTTAGTCAATTTATAAGTTAATAAATATTATTCCATCATTTCCACTCTGATTTGAAAGAAGGTAAAATTATATAATAAAATGAGATCTATCATATGTCATTATCTACCATCATCTTCTATTTTTATTTTTTTAAACCAAACAAAGGAACATGTATTCCTTTCATTCCACTTCATTCCATCAATCCAAACATTAAATTGATATAAAAAAACTAATTGCTTATTTGGTATAATTACAAAAAATTTCTTTTTTTACTTTTCATATTTACAAACTAGTTACACATTATTTTAATCTTTTTCAGTTCTCAATATAAACTAAAAAGAATTAAAGTAATGTGTAGAAATTAAAAAAGATTAAAATGATGTGTAAAAATTAAAAGGAAATATTTTAAATATAAAAAATGAATAAAAAATGAAAGGGAATATTTTTAGCTTTATGAACTAAAATGAAATTTTTTTTAATTATTAGAATCAAACGAGTAAAAAAAATATTAATCCTGATAAAATAAAATCAGGTGTACGTGTGTACCTATAGTTCACCAGTACTTCTGCGTTGCGACTAGCTTTGCGTTATAGTGGGCTGCAATGCTGCGAGAGTAATTAACATGCTATTATCAGCAACATTGTCCGTGTTTATAAGTTCGTGTACAACTAGTTATTTCACACAATGAACGGTTTCATGACGTATTAGTTTTCTTCCTAGAAGAAAAGAAAATTGTGCTGCAGCGACCCAACCAACACCCTTTACACTTCACACAACATACAAAAGCAAACTTCGGTATTATTGGATAGAAGGTCAACATAACCTAGGAAGCTGTATTCTGGATAATTTTCAGACAGTTTCTTCCATGGAGGGTGCCCATCACATTGATCTTTGTCTTCAAGTTGTCCCAAGAAAGGTTACTCAAGATAAGAATACAAACATAATTATGCTACTCTAAGAATTAGAGATAAAGAAGGCAATTTTAAAGCTTCAGGACCTAATTGATTAAATGTGCATTTCTATCATGGCAATTGAAATACTATCAAAAAGAAGTTTGTGGAGCTGTTAAGGCTTTCTTTTGAAGAAGGTAAATTGCCTCCAGAGGTTAATGACACTTTAGTTGCATTGGACCTTGAGAATGCTAACGAATTCAAACCAATTAACTAATGTAATTTTTTGGCAAAGGTTATCTCAATAATTATTGTTGTTTTAAGGTTGAAAGTTGAAACCATACATAGGATAACTTATTGCCCCTTTTTAGAGTGCCTTGGTGGCTGGAAGACTCAAAAGGATGATGTAATTATTGCTCATGATTTTTTAACATGCTTTAAGAAAGCAAATGGTGGAAAAGATGAGCAACTATCAAATTGTACATGAATAAAACTTACGACAGAATGGAATGACCTTTTATTAAAAGGGTTTTAGTTGCATTTGGTTTTGTAGAGGGTTGGGTCAAAAGAGTTATGCTGTTAATAACCTCGGTATCTTACAAGTTCGACTTAAATGACCATGTCAATTTTACATTTTACTCTCAAAGAAGCCTCATACAAGGAAATTCACTGTCTCCCTACTTGTTTATTCTTGTTTCAAATCTACTCTCTACTTTTTCAAAAAAGCAGTATATGATTATCTTAGGTGTTCAACTCTCCCTTACCTGTCCCATTATATCACATTTTGTAGATGATGTTATCTTATTAAAGCCTCCCAGGTAGAATTTTATCAGGTTATGAAGCTGCTTAATATTTATTCACAGGCTTCTGGCCAGCGCATTAATTATTCCAAATCTGGCTTGGTTTCATGGTTTGTGGCAATTATGTTCTTAATAATGTTAAAAATAGCGTCTTAGCTTTCCAGCTAAGTGGAGAAAGTCAAAGTGCAACTCTATTGTGGATCAAGGAAAAATCATCGCAACAATAAATGGTTGGAAGGAAAAACCTCTAAATTAGGCAGGTAAAGAAGTTTTGATTAGCTCCCTTTAAACTAGGTTTCTTACCCTGTTCTTCAACTTAGCACCGCTCTTGAAGCTAATCAGAGTAGGATAGTGTCTACCTTTTCAGCCTCCTCTTTAAAGCTAGGTCATGGCAATTGAGTTACGCTTTGGTTTTCTCCTTTCTTGTCCTCCATTTGTCTTGGACCTACTTTAGCTGTTTGGCTTCCTAAATCTTCGTTGCACTAACTCTGCTCGATTTTCTTAATCTTCTGCTGCCGAAGCAGGTTTCTTTATTAGTTTATGCCTTTGGTGGTGGAGATTGTCGGATCTGGTTCGGATACTGCTTCTAACTACATGTGCTGCTACGAGTTTTGATTATTTGTCCTGTACTGCTGTATAACTTTTGTTGAACTAGTGCCATTTGTTGGATTTAGACCTACTTAGCCTTTTGTTGCTTCATTGGACCTCCTTCGGCTTTAATGAATGGACCCAAAAAATTAAAACGTACATAACACAAGCAAACGGAAATTATTTGCCCACCTTCAATCACAACCTTCCTTTCTAGAATCCATTTTCTACTAGATTTACTTTTATTTTTCTTGTATATTTGGAGTATAGATAAACAGTTACATGACACCCAACGACTCACGAGTCTAGTCCAGTGCCCTAAAATTAACAAGTTCAGAATTCTTTGCTTCTTTGATTATACAATAACCTTAGCTTTCTCGATAATGTAATTGATAATTCTGTCCAACAAAACACCTAATACCACTGATTTGTACAAAAGCTAACATTAAAGCTTCCCATATTTTTAGCAAGGCCACATTACTTAAGGTTGCAGAGCCATATATAGAAGACAGGAAAAATAGTAAAAACTGACCTATCTTACTATGCACACTAGAATCTACCTAAGTCGCATTTTCACAAAGGGTTGGGACTTATAGGTTAAGTTCTTCTTTTCCATAAATGCGTTGAAGCTCCCGTGTTGCTGCTTGAAAAGATTCTGGAAAAGTTTAGAGGAGATAAAAAAAATAGGATAAGTGACACACCAAACAAACATAAAAACAATAAAACCTTGCCTACTCATCTTCAAAAGTGTTTGTGCGTAAAGTGGACAGAAGGATTTCATTACCTTTCCAATTGCGAAATGCTTTCTGATTAATCGGTGCACCAAAAACTGTTTGAATTGTATCAAACAACAAACTTTCGGGGGTACTCCTCAATTCCTGTACTATTTGATAAATGGTCTTCCCATTGTCAAAATAAATGTGATTGTTTGGGTGTTTTGTTTTGCAGCCAGCATGTCTCTCGAACTCGTAAGCATTCAGAACCTGATAATGTCAAGTATCAGTCAATGAGTAACCTATCAAAGATTTTAAGAAATAGAAAAACTTAAATTAAGGTTTGGCCAGGGTGTACACTAGTGGATTACTAACCTTGGTATAGTTACATGCGTGACACCCACAAAGATAGCCAGAGCCTTTTATAATTCCACGAAGTTCCTTCATCCATGCAGGAATATGAGTCTAGCTTATTAAACAACATTTCAAACAGAAGTAATTGACAACAAAGACCAAAATTTACCTCCCGTGACACTGAGATATACTTCACAGGAACACCATCAAGCATACCGGTAGATATCAAGCTCCTGACATTAGAAGGGAAGCTGTTTGGAGCTTCTTTCCTTGCTGTTTTGAACTCTTGTTTATTCTTGGACACAGTTTCGGACTTTACTTTTGCTACCTGAAGAGTACTTGCAACTGCATCAGAACTTGACACATCCAACTCTTTCTCATGGGCTGTTAACACATTAACTGAAGATTGGTTATATAGTTGATCATACTCTGCAGCAGGCCTACCCACAGAGATAATATCCCTTTCATCTGGGAACCCACCAAAAGAAATCATATTTGTGTCCTCTTTGTTATAGGATTCACTAATTGATACAATTGATTCATCTCCTTTGACAAAGGGGGCACTTAAAGGTCTGACATGTGCATCCCCTCTGCTGTAGGTAAGTCCCATTAAAGTGGCATCACCATCCTTGTTAAAGGCTTGCCCTACTGATGCAGACCTTGTCTCAACTTCCCTGTTATAGGCCTGATGTAGATCACCATTACTCTGCCTACTAAAATTATGTCCCTCCATAGCCTGTATATCATCTTCCTTAACCTGATTTACTTTGACTTTTTTTATCCCACTAAAATTTACACATGCTTCAGAATCTTCTATAGAATGAGATATAGACAAACCAAAAGATGCATCATCTCCATATTGATTGGTGATCATCTTTGATCTCACATTAGTATCATCCGCCAAAACATAAGAAGTATTCTTTTCAGTGAAATTGACAGGCCTGGTTTCAGACCCAAATAATCGGCCAATAAATTGGTTTGGGACTGAATGAAAATTGGGATTGTTCTCCCAGGGAGGAATATTTGCATTTGAAAATCCAGAACTAGATTTTTCATCTGCATCTTCAACAGCTTGTTTCTTGTTTGGAAAAAAATCTACTTCAGCAGCATCAACAAACCATTGATGAGGTCGTTTTGGTTCAATTTTGGAAGGATTATCAAATACTGTCTCTCTGTCATTAATGTGTCCAGAACCCTTTACCATCCAAAATCCCTTGTTTTGCAAAGACTGCAGAAAAACATAAAAACTTCCACAATGGTTCACATATAACTGTAAATCTTGAAAAAAAAAATTGTCTTTCTTTATTTCATTCACTAACTCAAAATGACACAGGATAAAGGAGGATAGTCACATTCTATACAAACAAGAAGGGAGGGATTAATTAAATTTAATCATTTTAGTGATTTTCAATGCGATTACTTTTTATAGATATTATTGCGGTTTCCTATTGACATATTTTAAGGACTAGTGAAATTCTCAAGGATTGTTCACTTGAGTTGCACAATGCCTATAAAAAGGGCTTGCTATGTATAATATGGGTTAAAGTTTCTACTTGGAGTTATATATATTATTTCAAGGATTTTCCACATTTCATCTGGCGAATTCCAGAGTTTTAACACAATCAATCCAGGTTGTATGATAGCATCCTATCTAGCCTCCCTCACCACCCCCCATGCACTCCCCCCACCCCCCTGTTTCCTACATGCTTCAATAATGTGTCAATTGGTATTAAAGCTTCATTTGTTCACCCCAATGTGGATGAACTGCTATTTTGCATGATGGTTGATACTGGAGCACAAGATGAAAATTCAATGATGTTTGCCAAAGGAAATAGGCTTACAGAAGGCATAGAAGGTTAAAATAAATCAAGATAAGCCTAGGATGCACCTAAAGGTTGATTACGTTGAGATCCTACATTGACTCTAGATATGGCTAAAGTAGAGCATACAAAAACTTGGACAATTCTCATCTCATGTGCTAACTTTTGAAATTAAGTCCAACTCAAAATCAAGAGATTGTGTTACACAACCAGGTAGATTGCAATTTGCTGGAAATCTCATGGACTGAACACTGAGTCTAAAAAAAAGCAATTGAAAAGTAAACCTCCTACGACTTATCCTATGGTTTTCGGCTTCCTAGCCAATTAAGAAGTTCATGCTTTCCAACTAGCTCATTTAGAAGTAGCTTTTGGCATAAGAAACTTTATCATGAGCTATTTTCCTATAAGTCCTTATTAAGTTATTTGCAAACATGCCCTAATATACCTGCAGTTCATAATTTATATTCATATCTACTTATATGAAGGCTTTCATATCCTTTACAATATGAATTTGACTCTTCTAACGTGAGAGTTCACTTTAAAAGAAAGGGTGAAGAATGTCAACTATTGATGAGAAAATCAAGGGATTCTATTCTAAATACAGAGTTTGTTATACGTGTACACATATCTTGCCATATTACCAACTATTGATCTTTTATTTTCTTGTCGACAAATAGATTCCTCACTTTTTCGTCTGATGTGCCCAATGTCATTTGTGTAAAATTTACAGACCCTCATGTGTCAACGCTACCCCTAATACTCAGAAAAAAAATAAAAGCATGATTAGCTCCTTAATTCCAAATTCCAATAGGAAACAAGCATAGCACTATGCTACATTAAAATCCAACGTGAACTTGACTACTTGTGAGAGAGATTCAGCCCTTGCAAAGGAACGTACAAAACAAATCTACAGCGAAAAGAAAAAAGAGAGTATTCAAGACACAATCTAATCAATCCAGTGAAAGTTAACAATTATAAATACCATTTGCTTCAACTTTTGTAGGTGAAAAATATTCCTGAAAAATCCACGGAAAATCTGTAGCTAACTGACTTCAAGTGATAAAAATGGTGCCCTACAACTCCTGCAAGGCAGCAACAAGAGAAAGCCCCTCTCAAAACAGTTCACAAACACCAACGAAACTCAATATCAAACAACGAAGTAAAACGCAAACACAGAAAGTGGCAACATGGAATAAAATAAATAAATAAGAATGATCACATTTCATGGATACTATATTTTTAAATAAAGAAAATTACGACACAGCGTATCAATAAAGGAATTCACCAAACAAGATTTCAAGGAATTCAAATGAAATAAAATTCAACAAGTGCCGCTATTCGAGCTCAGGAATTGGGAACAAGCGATTGATTACCTTGGCAAATGGTAATAACACTGATTAATAGCATAGAATCTTCGGGAAGATATTACGATCCGTGTCCTTAGCGATGGCCGGAACCCTAACCGGACGATCTTTCCGACGCCGGTGAACGCAGACAAGTTTTCAAAGAGAGTACAGATTCATATGGTATGATAGGGTGTGTGAGGAGCACTCGATCTTTTCTCATCCAAGGGATATAAGATAGGATGAACCTATATTGAGCATAACTCACGGTTAGGTTATTCGATGACGTACACGTGTATCATAGAAAATAAATCTGGACCGTAGCTCCGTGGATCAACTTCTACGACATCTAATTGATGAGGTGTAACTTGTAAGAGAGACAGCAGGGGAAGAAATTAAAGGCTGTGTTTGTGAAAAGAGAAAGCAAGAGGGTGAATGAAAATAAGGACAGAGAAATAATGAAGAAATAAAATTAATTTTTGGATTATATGACTTGAAAAAAATAGATATAAAATTAAGAAGAAAATATTGAATTTTTGTCTCTCTATGTTATCCTTTGTGCACGATGTTATAATTTAACTTCTAACTATAAAAATTGATTTTTCAAATTTAAATAATCACAATTGATGATATCTTGCTCTAACAAATCGATAATAAAAATATTTATATTCGTTTTTTATAAATATGTATTAAAAATATTCATTTTTTATTTATTAAAAATTTTATTTATAAATATTTTAAGTACGAATATTTTTACCATTTATATTCTTATCAAACAAAACCCTATACCAAAATCCAATTGAATTGTAACACAGGTCACATAAAATTGAATAGTATACATGCTTTTGATTAATTTATAATTCTTTATAAACATAATTAATAAATTAAAGACAAATGTAGTAATTAATTTAAAAAAGGAAAAATAAAAAAATATATATAAATTTTGAATAAATAAAAATTATTTTATTAGAATAAATTATTTTATAGAAATAGTTTTTAAAACAAATGAAAATTCAATCCATTTATTCTAAATTAAACATGTACACGCATTTACTTTTTTTTCTTAATGAAATTATCATACCATCCATACTTATATAAATAAATAATTTATAAATTTATCCTAATTTATTTTATAATTTTATTATTTAAATTAAATTTTATTATTCTAATATTGTTTATAAGTTTGTTAGTTTTGTTCTATATGTTTATGTCTGTCGCAAGCTAAAGACTCAACACCACCAAGGTCTATATGTTTTTCAAGATTTGGATCTCTTTCTATATTTTGCCTTTGCAATAAAAAAATATAAAGTGTTAGTAAAGATGATAAAATAGGTTGAATGAACTAGGTGGCTTAACTTGTTAATTTACACTACTTCGCTAATCCCATGAGTTACCAGTGGATTCGGGGTAGGTTATCTACTATCCCTATATATATATATATATAAAGAGTTATTATTCATCTTTATAATTTATTTTTTTAAAAATTTAATAATTATAATGAATAATTGATTTTAATTATTAAATTTTAAGAAAATGAATGATGAAGATGAAAAGTAACATTTGATCCCTTTTATATGTATATAATTTTATTTTTTAAAAATATAAAATATTATTAAGTGTTTAGTTTTGGGTTTGTATTTTGTATTTTTTTTTTAAGTTTTTAGTATTATTCAAAAATCAAAATATATATTTTTTATTGTTCTTATCTTATTTTATAAACTCGATTACTCTAATATTAATAGGAAAATTATATTGAGATTATTAAATTTAAGTTATTTTGTTAATCTACTTTATATTTCTTAACTAATTTTATTAGTTTGAGTTAGTTTTATGAAATAGGAAATTATTTTTTTGATTTTTTCATTTTTAGGCCATGATTTTTAGTCTATTCTTAAAAGGTAGTTGGCTCGCCTTGTCCAATTTTAGGTGTAGTGGGACAAGACAAGATGGGTTAGATTGGCTCGCTTTGCCATCTTAAGTGTTAGAGTAGAAAACATAAGTAGACAAAAATGAATGAAACAAGCATGAATATTTCTATTTTTATATATTTCTATTTTTTCTAGATGAAATATTTAGCCATGTGAATTAGATAAAAGGTATTTTAATTTTGATGAAAGGCTATTTTATAACTCATTTTGTATGTTATAATATCTCATATGATAATAGAGAACAAAACTATTATTAATATTCAATATTTTTTTTGAAAAACTTATCAATATATTCATTCTATTATTTTATTTATTTTTTATCAACTAGTCTATTCTATTTGAGTTACAATATTTTTCTCAGAAAAAAAAAACCCAAATGTCATTGCGTCAAAGCCCCCTTACATTTTGAGTAATCTAAGTAATTAGATTTTATACAACAATTATTTTATGCATCTCACTTTTTGCTTGATACACTCTATAAGTAAAAGCTAAATTCCAATTGAACATAAATGTTCTTGTTTCTTATATTTATGCATTCAAGACAAAATTGAAATTTCTTTATTATATTACAGATTGAGAAACTTATAAAATATATATATTACAGATTATTCAATTTGTAATTATATTTTAAAATTTATAATTAACCATTATATAATTTTTCTAATACAATTATAAATAAAATAATTCGTAATGTATATATTATTACAAATTATTCTATTCGTATCTATATTAAAAGAATTATGAATTGATTGATCTATAAATTTTTTAATACAATTATGAATTGAATCATTTATAATAATATATAATTATGATTTAAGTAATCCATTATGTATATGCTTTACGGGTTGAGCAATCTGCAATTAAAAATTGAGATACAAATTAAGAAATTGGTTAAAATAAATAAAAATATTTAAAATTATGGGATATGACTAATAAAAAATGAAATATATTAAGTAATTGCGTTTTATACCCGACCGTGCTTTAGTGGCCCATATTCTCGTCCATGTGAGCTAGGCCTATTTGGCACATTTTGAAAGTGTGCCGCGTAATTAAATGTCAATTTACTAGAAATCAACATCGAAGTTTCAACGTGTCTATTGGTTAAGACCAACTTTATAGATTTGAAAATTTTAATCTAATTAATTAAGCCAGTTTAAGTTATATATAAATTCAGATTTAAACTCAACCAAAGCTATACACTCCACAATCTATTTTTGTACCAACTAATGTGGCCTAGTAGTAGAATATAAATTCAGATTTAAACTCAATTAAATCAATGACATTCGACTATTTACTTTGTTGAAGCCACTAGAATCAATCTAGTGATGAGAAGTTTAAATGATTTACACAAGGTCCTAGATTTAAACTTTGTCGTTAGCATTAGTTCCCTAAAAAAAAAAAAGTTGTTGTCATCGTTATATACTCGACTATCCTTAGTTCAAATATAGGTTCTATGATTTGCAACTTGATACTAGTTTATTTACAGTATTCATAAACTCTCTTATTATTTTTATAACTACAATACTTCATGAATAAATTATTTGTTATCAGGGGATGTTTGGGAGTTGTCTTTAGGTGTCTATAATTCTGCATTTTTTTTTCTGTATCTTTTCTAGGATTTTTTTCTCATGTAACAAAAAATATACTGCCAGTGGAGAAAAACGTAGGTACTAAAAGTTGTAAAAACTTTATGAAAATTAAGATTAAAAAAATACATAAATTATAGGAGCCAAAAACATATTAATCTTTTTTATACACTACACGATCGTTTGGGTCAAATGAAATGATTATTTGAATAAAAACCCCTTTTTTGATTTTTTCTAAACAAATATATATATCAAAATTGATGAATAAGACTAAATTAATGAAAATGATAAAGTTCAAATATATAAATAATGGAGAATTTTGTATTCTCTTTGAATCCAATTAAATCATGGCCTACTCCACAAGAATCACTGGATAGAAAGACATCGCAACAAACTATAATTGTAATTTTTCTTCGAAGACAATGTGTTGGGGAGCAAACAGCTTGTGCCTATGAGAGAGAAGATAGATTTGCTAGGACAAAATCTTATTTTATTGAATATGAAGATGGAAATCAGTTGTTACCAAAAGTATTTTAGAATCAGCAAGATTTTAAGGAGTTATGTTACTCTTGGTAAGGTGCCTTTATCATCAAATTTCTTTATTTGGTCTTCTATTAATTAATGTAGTTTTATTTTATTAAATTATACACTTATGTACGTGAGTTTTGAAAGAATAGTTTCATGAGATATGCAATTGATGAATAATTACTTAATCTCATAAAAGTGTGTATACAGGCATATACATTGGTAACAAGAATTTTCTCTCAATCTCACATCTTTCATAGATAGACTCTAGGATGGAACAATAAGGTGTTAGAGGTAACATAATGTCTATCCATTATGAAAATTAAATTCATTAGGCCTTACAAAATTAGTTTACTTAGTTATTAGGCTTAATCGAATAAGCATACAAATAGATGGTAACTTTCTGAACTTCAATTGGACAAATAAAATTAGGCTAACAGGAGGAAATATTAGGTTACATATTAAAGTCATATTTTAATAAAATAAAAACCCACAGTCAATAACGACCTAATAAAAAAAAAAAAAAAATCTAACGTAAGCCACAAAGGAAAAAGATTGGTTACAACAATATTAGAGAAAAACGACAAGGATGGTTTGTTTATCACTACCTGGTGATCACTGAGTGGAATTTGGATTTTGCTTCCCTTCATATGCAAGTAGAACGTATGCTAGTGTGTATATAATTTTTTGGGCTTAATTTGGTATATTATGACGAGAGCTTTCTCTAAGAAATGGCGTAAGTTATGGGGAAGTCGATTAAGGTGGATACCAATATAGTTTTGATGATAGTATGTTTTTCACTATATGTGTTGAAATTGAGCTCATCCTACTGCTGGGAAAGTTTGGCTTAACAAGCATTGGTATAAGGTTAAGTATGAGAGCTTACATATTACCTGTGTAGAGTGTAGCCTTTATTGTCATATAGCATAAAATTTCCTTAAACAACCCAATCAAATAGTGGCAGATGCAAATGCACAAGTAGTAGAATGCCATGCACGTAGCAGAATATTGTTTTGATCAACCCAAATAGACGGCGGTAGGCGGAAATGCATAGGTGACAAAAGATTATCACTAACAATATATTTTTGAGAAAATATTTAATTTTAATAAAATAAAAACTAAACTTTTTTTAGAAGAACCAATTTTGTGTAAATGTTATTTTTATTTCACATGCATTTACATTTTTCTTATGTAAATGGTTAAATTTTATTATTAGACTGATAGTAATATTTG
>JAMLFT010009895.1:0-12315 GCA_026544285.1 Pachyrhizus erosus
AATAAAATTAAGAAAATAAAAAAAATAAGAATATATTAGTATTATTTATTTATTTTTATTATTAATATTACTTTTATTATTATAATATTTTTATTAGTTTTTATTTTTATTATTACTTAAAAATAGAAGAGGGGGACGTAGAAGGAAGGAAGGCTTGTGTACAACCAGTGTACAAAGGAGCAACCCACAACGTTTCCACCCAAATCAGCTCATTTTTGTGTGGAAATTTTTTTCTATGGGACCCATATTTTTTTTTTTTCTTTCAAAAAATTTCCACATTTCTATTCACCAAACTACTGCAAAATCCCTATTTGTCCTCTCTTTGTTCCTCTTTTCTATTTCATCACAGTTAGTTATCATTAAAACAGTCTTTGTAAAAATAAAAATCATCAAAACACGATTTTTCATTCTTAACAGTTAGCTTCTCCTCGTTGCCATTCTCCTATCATCCTTTTTTTTCTAGTCCAAATTTTTACTGAACCACCATTGAATTGAGAGAACATTAAATAAAAACTAAAACAAAGAGAGAAGGCATCGTTTTTATTTTTGTCGACTGTTTATTTTTTTTTTAAATATTCCCACAACAATGAGAAAGACTGAGGAGCATATCCTAAAAAAAAAATTAAATATGATTTTAGGTACTTCAAAATATATTATTTTTATTTTTATTTTTATTATTTTTTTATTCATTAATTACGAACAATAAATCTCATAGAACAATTAATTATATATAATTTTTTTATTAAGTTATATTTTTAAATTTTTATAAATTAATCCAATATTATTATCAACTATTTTGATTAATTTTTTTTAAAAAAAATTACATGTAATTATTTAACTTATTAATAATATCACAAGTAAATTTATTATTAATATTGTTGTTATATTATTATTTAATAATAAAAATTAATTTAAAATAATAATTTTTAAAAAATTAAAATAAATAAAAAATTTAGTTTCTAAAAATTAAAATTACATTTAAGTAAAAGAAAAAATCAGGAACAAGGAGCATAAGCGTGTAGCTATCCATGAAAAAGGTATTCAAATATTTCCTCTATGATTGTGAAAAAAAAAATAATGAATGTATTAAGAAAGAAAAAATAATGAAAGGAGTGAAATAGAGTAAAAATTGACGTAAAATAAGATTATTTGATTAAAATAAAAGAGGATAAAAAAATATTCAGATTAAAATGATTTCATAAGTAAAAAAAAAATTATTTATTATTATTTATAATTATTTTATATTTATATCGTTCTTATTCATTATTTTTATTTTTATATTAAATTTTATCATTTATTATTTATTTTATTATTGTTATTATTTTTATTGTTAGTATTATTTTTATTTTTATTTTTTATTATTAAATATTTTTATTATATAAATAAATAAATAATCGACAAATGTACGAAAACGTTAATTTTTTATAAGCCTGTCATTTCATTGTTTTTCTTCTGATTTCACTGGTGATTTTGTTTTTGGCAGTTCTCATCTATTATTTTAAAACTTGCAACCATTTATTATCTCAACCAAACAATGTTTATTGTTATCTTTTCTCTTCTTTCATTTCTTTTTATTTTTAATTTCATTCTCCTTTCTTTTATCTCAACCAAATTCATTCTTAAAAAATAAAGAAATGAAATCTCAGCCTTTGAAATCTGTTAAGGCCACGTGTCACATAAAGGTGAAAATAAATAACAACATTGATTGTCTTATAAGACGTATGTTTGATAAATTATTTATTTATTCTCGAAAATATGAGTTGAATTTTTTTTTCATGCTAAAAGGTAATAAAATAATTCTTTTTGAGTATAATTTATTTATAAAGGAATAATATTTTCGTGTTTAATTATATTTTATTTTAAAAGAAGGAGAGTGAAAAAGTTTATTCTCGTTAAAAGACAATGCATATTAATGAAGAAAAAATTGAATATAACCTTATCCAATATCCCACTATTTTTTTACTCTTATTCACATCTATTTTCTTTCACCTTAGGTTTTTTTTTCTTCTGACCAAATTATAATAACAGTAATGTATTTTATACAAATTATATTTAATATTATTTTTTTATTTTTGACACTAATTTTTTAATATTTAAAAATATTATACTTACACTCTTTATATGTTATATTAAAAAAAATTAATTTTTAAAAAATACTATACCGACACTTTTTATATATTATACTTACAATTTTTATCAGAAACATTAATGTAATAATTAAAAAATGAGTGTTTATGTAATTAAAAATAATTTGAGAATGTATTACTGTAATTTGGTCTTTTCCATTCCTACAACTGGTCTTTTTGTTACACATTTGTCTCAATAAAGATGGTAGAATTGTAATTCCAGGAATCATGCAAAGAAGCACTATTTTGTCACTAAAATCAATCAATCGTTCATTGACATGAAAATATTGGGATGCAGGGAAGTAATTAAATTCAAAATTTGAAGCAATGCTACAGTACGTCATCGTGATATAGCACCCACCTATTTTAACATGTTTTAAGAAATAATGTATTTGTGAAGATTTTAAAGCCATGCAAGAGAACATTTTAGGGCATAAAATATTATTATGAATTGATGCTATTTCTTTCTATTGAATAAAACAAGCAATTTATCAAAGTAAAACTTCTATACAATACAAGAAAATTATAATAATTTAAAGTCTTAAATATAATTTTAGTATATGAAAAATAAGTTATTTTTTATTTTTAAATATAATTTTTAATTTATAATATTAAATAATAAAATAATAATAATATTGACTTATCACGTTATTAAAAAATCTGACAAAATAATTATATATAATTATTTATTTAATACTAAGAGTAAGAATTAAAGCTCAAACAAATTTTAAATGATTAAAATAAAATAAATCATATTTTTAAAAATTTAAAATCATATTTAAGTTTAATTTAAACAAATAAACGTAATAAAAAATTATTTATAAGTAATTATAATCTTATAACATCTTTTATATATAAATAGTAATTTAATAATTATAACATACATTAATATATCGTGAATCAAACGCGTGTGTTAATTATTCTGAGAGTATAAAAAAGAATCACGTGAATTTTAAATGTTAACCAAACATTCTTTTAAGAAAAATATATTTAAAAAATGTTATTCTTAAAAATGTTATTCTGAGAATGAAAAAAAAATAAAAATCTGTAAAACAAATGTCCCTTTTGAGTAATGGAGATGCATCTAAGTAGTAGCCTCTGCAAATTTTAGATGCTTGTCAGGAGATAATTTTGACTAATAACATCCAATGTAACAACTCTGAATACGAGTTAACACGTTTGTTTTATTAATTTCAAGTACTGTACATTTATCTAGGATTAACCTAATATGTTGGTCCAGAACAAGGTTAAAAAGAATGACAAAACATTTGATAATACTATTTATATTTTATCAAGCATAATTAATCATATATAATAAAGTGACTTTAACAAATAAGTTAATAATTATTGTTGAGTAGGATGAGAAATACACATATACCATTAAAATATAGTTTATAATAAATTATTTTCTTAACTATTTCAATTAATTACTCTTAACATGTTTAATATTTTTAATTATAATCGTACTTAAAAAAGTTGACAACTCATATTGTTAACATCAGTAAAAAATTACGCACTATTAAAATGCTATTAGTATTTTTATACTTATATTTTTCACGAATAATTCTAAATTTTTCGGCAAAATTTTCTTACTAATTCTCTTACTAGATAAAGAAAGTATTAACTGTGTTTATAGTTTCAAAAAACTACGTAGAAAAAAATATTAAATGTATTTATTTTTCATTTGGATCGGTGATATTACTCTCTTATAAAAAAAATGTTCTTAATATTTTATAAATAAAATATTAAATAAAAATTTAAATATATTTAATGTTATTTTTTTTTTCATTTAGACCGCTGATATTATTCTCTTATAAAAAATGTTCTTAATATTTTATAAAGAAAATATTAAATAAAAAATTAAATATATTTAATGTCTTGTTTTTACTACAATATATTTAATGTCTTAAAAATATAGAAAAAAAATTTATGCTTACTTTATAAAACAAGTAAGAAGATTATTAGGAGAATGTGGTAGAAGAATTTTAAATTATTCTTCCATTTAATACTTTTTCTTTATAAAATATTAAAAAGTTGTAAAAATTTTATAAAAAGATATAATGTTATCTATTTTTGTCAAGATAGATCTTTTCCAGTCATGTTACCTTTCTAGTAAAAAAAAAAAACAAAAGTCGAAGGCAAAAGAAGAGAAAAATGAAAAATAGAAAAGATATATTTCTTTTAGTATAAATCCTTCGTTAAAAGTAATTTTGTTTGAGTTGAGTAAGAGAAAAAAAAAAAAAAAAAAAAAAAAAAAACTGAAGAGGTGATAGAAAGATGCATGCAGGAAAATATCAAAGTTGATCCATTTTACGTATTTAAACTATTTCTGCTATAACTCAAGAGTGTTGAGATACTATCATCTGAGGTAGGAAGAGTCATATTTGCATAAAACACATTCAATGAAAAGTGTTTTAATTGTAACATTTTCATTAAAACTGGTGTACCTTAATTAAGACTTACTCCATACTTAATGAGAATCCATTCCATTCCATACCATAAAACCTTCTGAAACGTGCCATTAATTACGACAAGCATAGCCACACAATTTCAGACCACTGCCCTTCCCCAAACAACCTTGTAAATTTATATTTTGCTCCCATACAGTAAGGAATAGGGCTGCTCGTCTGTCAAAACCGTTATCCACCGTTATCTAATTATAAATTATATTATTATTCTATATATATATATATATATATATGATAAATTTATTAATTTTATAATAACTATTTAAAAAAATATATTAATAATAATTTATAATTACATAAAAATATAAAAATACATAATTATTAGAGAGAACCGGCAGTAATATACTCATGTAGTAAATAGTAACGTAAAGAACCTTGCCTCGTACAGTTTCAGTAGTTTGGGCTGTAATTGGGCCTTGAGTACATAGACGTGCTATGGGCGGAGCCCAAACCCAAGAGAGTAAGGCTAAGTTCCTTGAACACCGGGCAAACAAGTATAGAAAACTTGAAAACACAGCATGCACACGAGGTGGCACAGCCAGTTAAGATCCGGTAACCGGTAAGCCCCGAAAGACAAAAAAAAAAAAAGGTGAAATCCACAGCAACAGACAGCACTCCTCTTGCACCATTATAGCTTCTACCGAACCAAGCAAAGCAAAGCAGACCAAAAACCAATAAAAGCACGCGCCTACGCTGCTGCCGCCACCGGAGAATCCACCATTGACTCCGCCACCATGTCCTCTCTTCTCTCTTTCTGAATTTCATTTTCCACAATCCATTATAATATTCCATTACCAGAGAATCTCTGATCTCTCGCAATTGAAGTCGCGCATTATTTAATTGAATTTCCTACTCATGGCTCCTACTCCTAGCAGCACCTCCTTTTTTGCGCCCCATTAATACTCCTCTTTCTCAGGTTCAGTGTTCTGCAGTCCTTCTCTTTTTCTTTTGTTTCGATTTCAGTATCCGATTCTGCAATGCGAACGTAGTGGAATCCGGTTTTTTAGTTATTTTTTAATTTACTTCGCAGAGATTTAATTTAATTATTACGAAGCGAAAATGCTTACGTGCATAGCACGTCCAAAGAAACCTGATGAGTCGGATCCGAACAACGCGACAAGCGCCGCTAAATCGCAAGCCATCAAATCCCTCACTTCTCAGGTAGTGTACAAGCAGAAGCGACGAAAATTGAAAACTATAGTTTATTGTTAACTTTTGAGTTTTAATTTTTTTTGGTTTTTTTTTTTTTTTTTTTTTTTTTTTTTGTGAATTTAGATAAGGGACATGGCGTTGAAGGCTTCGGGAGCGTACAAGCATTGCGCTCCGTGCACGGGGCCAGCGACGCAGGGGCGAGTGAGGAGCAACACCACCGAGTCGGACGCGGATTCCGACCGGTTCCGGTGGTCGTACCGGAGAACGGGGAGTTCGAGCTCGACGACGACTCGGACGTGGGGGAAGGAGATGGAGGCGCGTCTGAAGGGGATTTCTAGCGGAGAAGGGACGCCGAACTCCTCCAGCGGACGGCGGGCGGAGCCGGTGGTGCTGTTTGTTGAAGAGAACGAACCGAAAGAGTGGGTGGCGCAGGTGGAGCCTGGCGTTTTGATTACGTTCGTGTCGTTGCCACGTGGCGGGAACGATCTGAAGCGCATACGGTTCAGGTACGTAGCTTATGTTATGTTTCGTTACGCGTCTCGTGCTGTGTTTTGAATCGGGGCGACAGTTCCCGTGGTGTGGTTGTTTTCGTTGGCGTTGGGGGTTTGATCGGACGGTGAGTGTGGTGACAGTGTGCGTGTCGGGTGATGATTGGTCGCTGTTTGGATCGTCTAGACAGTGATGATGACAATGAGTGCCTTCCTCTACGGTCGATAGTCAATTTCCCACACCTCACTAGTAGGGTATATCTGAAACGGCTTCTCTATTGGAGTTGGGAGTTGTTAACTGATTTCTTTTTACAACATTTTTTAGTGAAAAATATATAATGCATTTTCGACTTTTCACTCCGTAAAATTAAATAAATGTAAATATCTAAAGCGCAACTCAGTCTGGAAGCTTTCTTCTGCGCTATCCTCTCCCCTTAAATTTAACTAAATCAAACAAATGCTTTTTCTAATTATAAAATTATTAACTGTGACACTTATTGTAATCTAAAAACACTAATATAACAACAGAACAATTAAAATACGTTAATTGTTTGTTAAAATTTATGTGAGATACATGGATAAAACTTTCTTATTCCCGTTAAATATAAGATTCGGAGAGTGATAGATATAGTTTTAGAAAAATATGAATACAATTGATTTTTTTAATTTTCAGAGTTTATATTATTAAATTGTCGGTGGATTTATTTATGCATATTTTTTCCGTACAATGTTAAATTCTAGAAATAAATTCCTTTAATGATAAATGATATATAATATTCTTTTTTATTATTTTACATAATATTTAATATTTTAATACACATATTAAGAATTATAATTAATATGTTAAATTTTAAAATATATATAATGTAATTTTTTAATATATTTTTTTAATTAATTAAATTTTATTTATTTATCATCTAATATAAATTATTTTTATTAAAATTATTATATAAAAAAATTAATTTTGTAAAACGATGTATAATTTAAAATAAATTTTTTTTTCTAAAACTTCGTATAAATTAATACAAAGGAGTATAAAGTTTTATTCTCTGATTTTATGTATCGCATTGCCTAAAATAAATAAAATAATTACAATATGTAGAGAGATATTAAAACTTTATTTTCTTTCCTACTTAATCTGGACAATAAAGTGAAAATGCTATTAAGTTGTATTAAGTGTAATTGTATTTCACATGAGATTTGAATGCAGTGGGTAATGATCCTGTGATTGGTAATTGCCGTTTCCAGAAAATCATCCAATTTTTGGAACTTCATGCCATTCACACGATATTCTCTTTTGTTATTGGTCAGAACTGGAACTTGGATAAGTGGGAACGGGTTTGAGCTTCAGCTTGATCATAATTATGCATTTATGCTCAGTTGTCGCTGCCAATCCAAGTATCCAAAGTCCAAATCCCCCAATGCTATAAATGAAAGCATGATTCCTCCTCCGTAAATATGAGAGAGTAGGTTTGGGCCCCACAGTCCTCTGTAAAATTTCACGCCCTTGCCAAAAGCAATCAAAAAAGTTGTCCAAAAGAGAACTTATTGTGGCCTGTAAGTGGTGGTGGCCCTGGTGGGTCGTTGTTGATTGTGTTGGTACCTTTAAACCGAGTTTTGTCGAGTGGTCGGAGGAAACTCTTCTGCTTTCTTCTTCTTCTTTTTTTTTTCTTTCAAATTTCGTAGTGTCATGCCTGATTCTTTGTGACTTTGTCTTCGTCCAATATCAGTATTTTTTGTTTTTTAATCTGCAATATGCTGGGGGATGCTCCCATCATCGTCCACCCCACAAAATATATACAAGACAAAATATGAACCTCTACTCGTGGGCACGAAATAATCTTAAAAGATAGATAGTATAGGTTGTTAAAGTCTTTAGATATTCTTTTATCACATTTTTTTCTCAAATTATTGTAGGATAGAAACATGAATGAGACTTGGGTTGTTGGTCCTACTTGGTGACTTGTGATGCAATCCCAACCAATGTGGAATTAGTGGGTGGGTCTATGTACGCATGATTTTCTGTCTCTTTTATTTTGTCTTTTCCACAACCTCAACGCAGAAATTTAAGACATTTATTTATCTCAAGGTAATAGTTCAAATTTAAAACCTATTCAACCATCTAAATCAATTCGTGTTTTGGTGGATTTTAGTTATGTATTTGTCACTAATTACGTTTGGACCCACCTGCTTTCGATTGTCTAGACAGACCCCAAATGTAAGGTCAAATTTGGTTGTAGCAACTTTATTCCACGCACCGAATGACCGGTTTTGCTTTTAATTATTTATATGAGAATTCTTTGTCAAAAAGTAATCAGTTGAGTAACTTAGCATGGTGGATTACAGTGTCATAAACCACTAAAAGAACTTACAATTCATCTAAGTAAGCTATTTGGTCAACAAAATAACATCATAATAACAGCAACAAACTGAAATTAGTTGAGGTTTTAAGCTATAGTCACGCGGACACCACTCATAAAGAATGTTATAAAAACTTGATTATCGTTTAGCTTGAAAGAATCATTATTCCACCGGTCTACCCAACATCACACATATGAAAATAGAAAAATAAATTAATGGAAAACAGGATGGGATGGGAGGGACAAAAGGGACAATTTAGTTTTAACTGTTTTATAATACTGTTGCATTGCTCTTTTACAAAATTCAGATGCTAGATGTCGTGGTGCTTTGTTCTAATGCATATAGTTCATGTGATGACATCAGGACTATAGATAAGTGAATTGAAGTTTGGTTTATTTTCTATTATGTATAGTCGAGAGATGTTCAATAAATGGCAAGCTCAAAGGTGGTGGGCAGAGAACTACGACAAGGTTATGGAACTTTACAATGTTCAAAGGTTTAACCGCCAAGCATTCCCTCTTCCAACGCCACCAAGATCTGAAGATGAGGTAATTTAGGTAGCTTATACAAATGTAAACACAAAAAATTTAGTAATTGGCTGCTGCATGTTACTTAGGGCAATGCTTAGGCCGTTCAGTTCATATATGTAGGCATAAAGGAGTGTGGGTCAAATTGCAGTATTCTAATTAATTGGGAGTTCATTGATACAACCCGGTTTGTTTTGGACAGTGATTTTTAGTTTGATAATATCGAAACATAAAATAAATCGTCTAAGATGTAAAGCATTAATTTTACCTCCCTTAAATAAGTGAGTCTACGTAAAATGTTCAGGTGCTTCATTGTAACAAACTAACAATTCTCCCTTTTCTTCAATGCCTTCTTACTAGCTTTGCCTTTTCTTTAAAAACAATAATCACTCCCAGCAATAATTTTATTTTTCTCTTAATTTCTGAAGTCAAAGTTATTGCTTTACTGTTTTTAATTTGTTCATTTTTCTGAATTCATAGCAGAGCTCAAAGCTTGAATCAGCAGAAGAAAGCCCTGTAACACCTCCACTGAGCAAGGAACGGTTACCTCGTAATATGTACCGTCCAACAGGGATGGGAATGGGATACTCATCCTCGGATTCTTTTGATCATCAGTCAATGCAATCCCGGCATTTCTATGACTCAAATGGTATGAACTCAACCCCAAAAGTGTCCACCATTAGTGCGGCCAAGACGGAGATATCATCAATGGATGCTTCTATCAGAAGTAGCTCATCGAGAGAAGCTGATCGCTCGGGTGATTTATCAATCAGCAATGCTAGTGATTTGGAGACTGAATGGGTTGAACAGGATGAACCTGGGGTTTACATTACAATCAGAGCATTGCCAGGTGGCTCAAGGGAGCTCAAACGAGTCCGGTTTAGGTACACTTGCTGCCAATCTTATGACTGTAAAATGCCCTTTATAGAAGTTCATTACGATGTCAAATATCTAATCATTTAATACAATACAAATTAATTGACCTAGAGTATGAGAAATAGGAAACAGTCAATGCTCAAATCTTTCTGCTGATTTGTCTATTACTGCCTGCCATTCTGTTCCCATAGTCCATAGATCATTGTCTCAATTGTGTATGGATGGTGAAAATCTAGGCATGCAGATACATACACATGCACTAATTAATATATATATTGTGTTTGTTTTTCATGGTTGAATTTTGATGCAAAACTCTATGGAATTTATATCTTGGTGTTCTCATATGTTACACAGCCGAGAAAGATTTGGGGAGATGCATGCTAGATTATGGTGGGAGGAGAATCGTGCCAGAATACATGAACAATACTTGTGAGTTGTGAAATTTTACAAGAGGGGGCGGCTGCTGATGCTTTACAAAGAGTGGAGCTGGTGTTGCTTATTAAATTGTTCCATATTTGTTTTGTTATATTACTAAGTCTCTTTATAGGTGAAGGTAGGTGCTACTTGCACCACTGCCTTTTTTTTGGGCTATTTACATCTCTACTCACACGTCTCGTCTTTGTGCGGTCGATTCAGGTTATATATTCTCTTGAATGTGGGTGGTAAATATAGTTTCTAGTAGTTAAAGATACTGGTGGATCAAGAGCAGCAATGATTTACTTAAAAAGCTTAAGAAATCTGGTGGATGTAAATTCTATTACTATTCAAATTGGATACGAAGAATGAATCTACTTTCATTATTTTTGTTCTTACACTTCTAGGTCCAGCACGTATATTAGTTATGATTCACAAACATATGAAAACGCATATGTTAATCTTTATTTGTTCGTTAATTTATTTATTTATTTATTTACCTTTCTTTTCCATGCGTGTCCTAATATCTCTGCTCTTTCCATTCCTAATTCTGTACTCAGAATAAACATCATTGTATTAGTTTGGGTCTTGTAAAACGAAATATTTTTAAGGAAATATAAACAAAAGCCCCACGCCTTCAGCGATACTGGTCTAGTAAACTTTTATTTGGCAAAAGGCATCATAATGAGCTCGTTACTTGGTCTCTAATTTCCAAGTTTAAGTTTTTGGTTATATGACTATTTGTACAATTGAGTTGGCGAAATATGTGATCAAACATAAAAATTGTTGATACAATAAAAATATTAAGATAGTTAAATGTCCAGTAAACATTTACAAGAAAATAAGTAAATAGTTATTATCCTTTATTAAAATAACAAGGAATACTTTCATCCTATACCACCTTTCACGCTAATATCAAATTTAGAACACTTAAGAGTCGGATTCCCCCTTCGAGTGTTTCTTTTGCTTTTGCTATCTTTACGATCTTGTGTATGTAGTCTCTTCGGGGACAACCGATAAAATGATCCTGTACATGCAACTTGCAAACATTAATTAATAAAATATTTTTACTAACTATAAATCTAAGAAAAATTATTAAAAAAATTAGTGATAACAAAATATTAAAGATTATATTTAATGTTTTCAATATTTTTTCCATAATTTTAATATAAATTATTTATTTTTTAATTATTATCTTTAAGATAATAGTTAACAAATCCGACAATAAAAAGCCACAAGTGATATAAAGAACTGCTAAAATTTTCCCTTTAGGATCATAAGTAGCCTTTTGCAATCAACACCTTGAGACAGACAAATTAAAAAGCTCTACTTTGGAGCCTGTTAAGTTTAATCCGAAAACAGAACCCACAAATTTTGACCCAAAACTCCCATGGGCTTGATTTCCTTTCTATTTTAGTTAGTTTCATGTAAGTATTTTGAACGAAAATATACTTTCAGCTCATCGAACCCAAAACCCTTTTCATTTTTTTAGACATCTGGTATCCATTAAAGGATGTAATCCTGCTTTATATGATTACTACTTTAATTACCTATAACTTGTACATGTATTAAAATTATAATTTATAACTTTTTATACTATTATTATTATTATTATTATTATTTATAATATATTTATAATAAAATTTTATTTTATATAAATATACATCTGTACTAGTATATGTAAATATTTAAAAACATATAATATATATATATATACACACACTTTGATATTTACATATATTATTTTAATTTTTTTATAAATTTATATTTTAAAATATTGTCTTTATAGATATATTATCTTATATGTAACTTAACTATATACATAATTTTAATAAGATATATTAATGATAAAAATATTTTAAATTATATTTTGTAATTATTAATTTTTATTTTATAAAAAATC
>JAMLFT010009896.1:0-12312 GCA_026544285.1 Pachyrhizus erosus
AATTAACCTTTATTAAATTTTGTAACAACTAAATTGAAAGGGCATCCAAACTAGTCACCATTAAAGTTTTATCATTATTATTATTATTATTATTATTATTATTATTATTATTATTATATATTATTATATAAAAAGAAAACGTCTTTAAAAAAAATTGGCATTTTTATTACATTGATTCAGATTTTTTGCTTTTTTATATTTACCTTTTTAATAGTTCCTGCATACGAAAAAAAATTAACAACAAAAACATTTAAATTGGTGTTTAACATAATAAAGTGAAATTAAAATAAAGAATAGGAAAATGGTGGCAATAGAAAGAACATAATGAGGAATCACTTGAGTTCACAACGTGTACAGGGACTGTGCATTCCAAACTTATCATTATACTATCACGGCATCACAGAATAAAAGTAAATATAATAAGTGCAAAAGAATGCATGGGGCTTCAAAATTAATAACGTGGTACTTGCACATTAAAGCCAAACACAGAAAACAAATCGAAAAAGAACATGACAAATACACATTAATATTAACAAAGAAAAAATGAAGAAGGGAGCATCATATTATGGCTTTATGATTTACCCAATCTACCACCATGGTCAAGTTTTGATTGAAGGTGTTTAGTAGATTGGCTACTACAAACCTACATTTTGTCTTATGGCTTTGACTTCTTGCCTTGTTTGTCATTTTTATTTATCTTTTATCTTTTTTTTTTAATTTTCTGTTTGTATTTATTAAAAGGCTAAAATTAACTTTATCTTAATTCATTTTCTAGATATTTTTTCTTTTGTATTTTTTATGGATTATTATTTTTTTAAATCTAAAATTTCTCAATTTTATATTTTTATTTTATTTATACGGACAAAATTGGATATTCGCATTATAGAGTTAAAATTGATTAAGATCACAAACCATTTTAATGTAAATTGACTTGTACAACTTAGAAACTATTTTAGAGTTTAGTGGAACCTTTTTCATAAGTGGAAAATAATTTATGTTGAATTAGAGTTGCTGGATTACCTACAACTTATTTCACGTACTAGAGGAACGCTATATAGTACTCTCTAAATATTCAATATTCAATTTCTAGTTTTACACATGCACTGCAAACATGCGATCTTAATTTGCTTCACTCGAATAGTACTTTTCTTACCTTGGGAAGTGGGTATAAATTTATGTAGTATTGCTATCTGTTTTATTGACGTGCTTGTCTGTAGCTGAGCGAATATAAGGTTAATGTGGTGATAAGTGAGAAGAATACTGAGGGAAAAGTCATGATTAGTTATGCAAAGTAATGTGGTTGGTGAGGAATGCCCAATTGGATCATTGCCTTTGTAACAAACGTTATCTTGTTTAATAAATATATAGTTGTGACTTGGGAGGCCCAGGTTGTGGCAACGAATCACAAGGTACAATAACAAGAAGATTGAACATTAGCAATGTGTTTAAGTTTGAAAGAGAATGTTTCCTGTTGTGGACTTGTGGTGTTTTGATCACTTAACCTTTTGGACGACAGAAAGACATGTGATTGCGAGCCATATATGATTGGCAATCTTCCGTATCAGTCAGGGATCTGTGACTTCTTGTTCTGACTTGGCACTCGTAGTAATGGTAGTAGTATTATTAGACTTTTGTTTTTAAGCACTAAAAAAAATATATATAAAAATCATTACAAATTGAAAATCTTTTTCGTGTAAGAATGAAAACGAAAACTATAGCTAAATAAGGACAAGTCTAACATAGTTTTAGTGTTGGTAAGTCGTAGGAATTGATTTGCAAATATTTTTTCATGTTGAAATTGAAATATAAAATTTTTCACACAGCAATTAAAATGAAAAATGAATGTCATTTGGAGAGATTTTGATATCTCCAAATGTGATGGATGCTCCGGGTGAGGAAGATGACTTCTGCAGTGATAGTGATTTTTCGGACATCCAAGTCAATGAGTGTAGAAAATGTGTAAAATAAAGCTTAGAAATGTATCTGTAAGCATGAAATGTTTTTATTTAGTGGTAAATGAGATGAAGTGGTTAAGCAATTATCGCGGGCCACGTACCAGTCCAGAATGGGTCCAGAACAAATGCCAAATTTTATATTTCTCCCATGTGATTCATTCATGTGAAAACTATAAGTCATGATCTCATTTTTCTTCTAGGAGATTTAAATATCAGTACTGCAATCCAATTAAAATATACTAAACATAGAAAGAAGCAGGGGCAAATACTAAGGTAATGTGGCTTATTTCAGTTTCTTAATTAGATTGGCTAAATGCAGTATCTAAAAGCAAGTTTGTTTGTCTTTTTGTCCCCTTCTTCAGCTAGCCTTCAGAGCCATATGAAATAAATAAACCATATTGAATTGAATGATGCATAATGAAAAATGATTTACTCAATCAGAAAGTATGTACAAATTTAAGCATTGAATTCTGCGATTTAGAGTTATGCAGGTGGCAAGTTGAGTACTGTTATTGGCAGTGACTGGTGGAAATGGCAATTGGTTAGATGGCACAGTGACCTGGCTAACTGATCCCCTTTGCTTCAGTCTCACTAGTGGTGGAACTGGTTGACCAGTGACCACTCCCAGCAGCAATAGAAGATATAAATTGACTGATCAGCTAGCCAAAAACATAATTATCTTTTTTGTTTACTTTTACCAAAGAAGGACGAGAAAAAGACATGCTACAAATACATTCTTGTTTCAGCAAAGCAGAATGTAGATAATCTATAATTAGGGAATTATTACAGAGAGAACACGAGTGAAAGATTGTCCAAAAGCTTCCGAGATTTTCTAATACAAAGAAAGAGACAATTCCATAGAAAATAACAAAAGAAGAGACAAATGAAGTACACCAAAACCACTTGATTAAAAATATTCACGAGAGAGAGAGGAGAGGGTGACTTGCCCTCCTAGGAAAGGAGGCTTAAAACTTGCAAATACTTGCATCCCCCATTGTTTTGTTTATTACTACAAACAAAAACCCATCTCCAACTCTCCCCCACCCTCTCTTACTTCCCTGCCTTCCCATCCCAAACTTCTTTCTAACCTCAAACACAAACCCATTTAATTTCTCTCTCTCTCTTCTTTTTTTCTCTGTCGTCTGTCATGGAAGTTAATGCTACAACCATTGTAGCTTCAGGGCCACCAACAAAGAACCATTCTTACACACAGAACCACTTACATTCAGAAAGACATAGCCATGGCCATGGCCACTTCCCATCCAAAACCATTCTCATAATCATTGCATTGGTCACCTTAGTCACGGTTCTATTTATCATTTTTGTGGTCTTATTCTTGATCCGTCGCCAAAAATCTTCCACCAAGAATGGAACTTGCGAAGAAGACAGCAGAGAGCTTCATGACACAAGCAGCAGGCTCATTACTTCAACAACGTTGAATTCTAGCCCAGGTAACACGTTATCGATCAATTGCAAACAGTAAATTAATTACTAATTAGTGAAGCAGATACCATTCCCATATGCAAACTTAGACGAGTTAACTTCTAGCTATGAATTATAACTGTTTAATTTTTCCAGGCAGCAGATGATCACATGAATTTGTCGCTAGTATATCATATATTCATTACGTGTTCTTAATATTAATTCAAATAGATTTTGAGGAGTAAGGAGTGAAGCTTTAATATTCAGAAGCTGATCTATAAATGATTGGATACATTTAATTGTAGATGTGAAGAGTGGATGTCTTCATGGGGGAAATTTGAGCAGGACCCCAGCACGTAAATTTCGAGGAGTCCAAGTGTTCACGTATAGGGAGTTAGAAATTGCCACGGACGGATTCAACGAAGCCAATGTGATTGGTAGTAATGGAGCGCATGGCTTGATGTATAGAGGGGTTCTTATTGATGGCACTTTGGCAGCAATTAAGTTGCTTCGCAGTGAGGGTAAGCAAGGGGAGCGTGCCTTCAGAATAGAGGTGAGTGACTCTGCTTCATTTAATGATCGCTTATTATATCTTCTTCTTTTTGGTATGCAAAGTTTTAATTATTTCTTGTTGTTACTTGCTCCATCCCTCTCTATGTCTCCTTTCCTTGTATTAGATCCAGTTTGTTCAGAGACTTTGTTTTTGTCTTTTGTTAAGCTGAAGCTTGCAATGGTTGCCTAACAGAATTTACAAGTCGTAACGAACGGTTTATTTTAATGTGAAAGGAATTTTCCTACCTATCACGTGACAACCTTAATATATCTTTTGGCTCCTCTCGCAGTTTATGCCTTCATAGCATGACATAAATTTTCTCTACCATCTTAAGTTTTTATTTTTTTTAACCAAGAAGATTTTTCTAAAACTACTATTGAATCAAAATATTAATAAAACTTATTCCTAGGTCATTAAAATACAGATAGTAAGACATTTCCTGGCAAGTATTATTTTAAATAAATCTCTGGCGTTTTGCAACCAAAATTGGGACCATGAAAATTGTAAGGAAAATCTTTTTTATCTTTCAATGAGTCCATCCCACATGCCAACTCATATTGTGAGCTTTATTCAAATCCAGCACATGGGTGTGAAGACTAATTGACATTTATTGCAGGTCGATCTCTTAAGTCGCTTGCACTCTCCATATTTGGTGGAGTTACTTGGCTATTGTGCGGACCAACACCACAGGTTATTGATTTTTGAATACATGCCCAATGGTACACTCCACTACCATCTTCACACCCCCAACGATAAAACTCAACCGTTGGATTGGTGGGCCCGGATGAGGATAGCCCTTGATTGTGCCAGGGCACTGGAATTCCTGCATGAACATGCAGTCTCACCTGTGATCCACAGAGACTTCAAGAGTAACAACGTTCTACTGGATCAAATTTTCCGTGCCAAGGTGTCCGATTTTGGATTGGCTAAGATGGGATCAGAGAAGAGGAACGGTCAGGTTTCCACCCGTGTGTTGGGGACCACTGGATATCTGGCACCAGAGTGAGTAATACGAGTACCCCATTTCTTATGTCATTTGGAAGTACCCTGCCTTATCTTCAGTCTCCACCCACTCCCAGTACATAGCTTGCAGTGTTAAAAAAAAAAAAAGAACCATGCACATGTCACAGTCAAGTCCCTATCATGCAGGCTGTAATTTTTTTATTTTATGATTTATGCCATGCTGCAGACCATTTATATTTGCTTCATAACTTATAGCATATATTTAATTTGTCCCTTGAATTTGGGCATGGTGTAGGTACGCCACGGGTAAGCTTACTACAAAGTCTGATGTTTACAGCTATGGTGTGGTTCTTCTCGAACTGCTCACGGGACGTGTGCCAGTTGATATCAACCGGGCCCCAGGAGAACACGTCCTTGTCTCTTGGGTTAGTAAATACCACTCTGGAAGCTTTAAAGGAATAAAATCGGATAATGTAACTTATGTTTATATTAAAATCAAAGGAGAAAAAATGCCTTCCAAAATATTAGTGAGGAAGCTAAGCTGTAACATATGATATTTATTATTCATCAGGCTCTTCCAAGATTGACAAACAGAGAAAAGGTGATTGAAATGGTTGACCCAGCTCTACGTGGACAGTACTCAAAGAAGGATTTAATTCAGGTCAAATTTGGTTTCGTTTAGTCGTTCCTGTTCTCTCATTCTCATCACTATCACTTGATGTCTTAGGACTAATTTATATTTTTCCCGTAAAGTAACATTTGCTTTCTGCTAAAATGGGATTTGCAGATAGCTGCCATTGCAGCAATGTGCATACAGCCAGAAGCTGCTTACAGGCCGCTCATGACAGATGTTGTACAATCTCTGATTCCACTTGTTAGGAACCCATCCTCTCACAGTTCATCTAGCTCCCTACGATTTCAGAAACAGACTCCAAGTCCAAGTCATTAGGTGTGCAACTGTGCATTATGTTTCTTGAACATTCAGTTTGAGAAGAGCAGAAGAGCCTACAAATAAAGTATTATTCGTTCTTAGACTAAAATAGTGTTTGGACAAACATTAGGCCCTAAAAAACAAGTGCAATATCACACTTGATGAGAACACCATCGATTGGCAACTAAGATCTGTGGAATTCCGTCAATCCCTACAGCCTTCAACAGCGGAGAAGAGAGGAGGAAGAAAATGCAAAACAGGAAGACAATAAGGATAAAATCATTTGCATGCGGTCATGGACACATTTAGTTCTAGATGTTTTTTATATAATTTTAATATCTATATTTTTTTAGATTGGCTTTGTAATGACAAACTAGCTAAGATACATGGTACAAAATTAAGAGGAATATGAACTTTCTAATAATTATATCGCTAATATGAATAGAACTTAAGATCCATTCTTTTAAAAGAGTTTCGTTTCCTGTAAATTCTTAAAAAATCCCATAACTCACCGCGTGAAAACAACCTTGGCGACATACTTCAAATCAGACTGAATCACTTTCGGTCAATGGAAAACGACCTTAATATTGAGCTCACCCACTGAGGCACTTGCAACGAGATCGATGGAATCTAGCTTCTTTCTATCTGGCAAATTGGCAAGGAGCTAAATTTTAGACATTAGGATAAGGTGCTATAGGACAACTATACTACAAGGAGAAATACTAACATGCAGACGTGAAGGATATAATGGAATAATGCTGACCTGTTTGGACTTACATGACTGGCGTCTGACTGAATGTAAGGGATTTCCCAAAAAGCATGCAAGCGCAACAGAATCGAGATAAATTAATATTACCGACGTCAACAACAAAGGAAGAGCCAAAACACTGAATGATGGGAAACTATTACGTATAGAGATTATCAGCGTGGTTGCATATGCGTTTTTGACGAGAATTTGCACGTCTCTTGTGAGGCTATACACTGTTGTTTCCATGATTTTAATCATTTGGATGTGGTTTTCTACGTCCAAAATGTGTGTCCAAACACACTATGACTACTGGTAATGCAAAAACTTGGATAACCAAAAGTCTTCTATAACAATCTGTCGGATATTTCTTCATAATGTGGAAAACTGCAATATCCAAAATATGAGCAGAAAATGCATGAGTTAGATCATAAGTTCCTAAATGGGGACTATAACTACTAAATTTTTTTTTTTCGCCAAGTAAACGTTTTGTTGTTATTATAACCAGAACTAAAATTGAAACCTCCAGAATCCCATGCGGAATTGTGCAGCATTTGTACCCTTCTAAACCTTCTAAGCCTGCACAACCCCAACACTGCCCTAAAATATACGCAGCGGCAGGGCAAGATCCAAAATGAATAAAAAAAAATAGCAGACAGAAGGAGTTTGATGAATACTGGTTCAGAAAACAGGCTAGAACTAAAAGAAACATTTAACAAAAAAATCCCGATGAGGATTCAGAATCAAGAAAACGAGGTAGCCAGAACGTACAAAGATGAGAATATTTCTCAAATCAGGAAAACTTCTCTCAACCAAAAGGCCAATGTTCCCTCTATTTGTTGTTTACCCTCACGACCCCCCCTCCCTCTCTTCCCCTTCAAAGCCTCCTAACTACCTAACAATTCAGGTATCATATTACAACTAACTACCTCTTCATTTG
Source organism: Pachyrhizus erosus (assembly GCA_026544285.1). Taxonomy (NCBI): domain Eukaryota; kingdom Viridiplantae; phylum Streptophyta; class Magnoliopsida; order Fabales; family Fabaceae; genus Pachyrhizus; species Pachyrhizus erosus. Next base: position 7,510 of record JAMLFT010009896.1, read on the forward strand.
TTACAGATGTTTCCCCTTTACACTTCTAATTCCATGACTTTGAATGCATAGACATAATAAATGAATCCTCTAAATCTCATAAGATTATCTTGCTCAAGAGTAAATTATTGAACAACAGTTGAAAAACTTTATGATGATTTTATGTTTCAGTTTCTGATTCTTTGGAAACAATTGATTCTACTTTTCCCTCCACTTGTGAAGTGTTTTTCCTCTTTCCAACTCTATCAGAATATTTAGCAAAAGCTGCAGAAAGGGCATATTTGACAGTAACATCAGGTTCTTTCTTCCTATGTTTGCTCACATCTTCTACATCCTCCTGCTTGTCTTCAATCAAGGAGGAAGATTCAGCATTGTTCCTGATTGATGAGACTGGACTTGCTGGCTTGTTCTGGACAGAAGTCTCTGGAATGGCTTGCCGGCTGGATTCCACACGCTTGAAAGGTTCATGAAAAGTGTCAAAGAAGCGCTTGACCTGTCATCAGGAAGTGTACAAAATATTCAGATTTTTTTGGTTAATATATCATGGTGAGCTGTGGCTCAAGATCATGCAACCAATACTACAAAAAAATATGTGCAAACCCATCCCACTTTCACCACCATTGGTAATATACCTTGCGCTCTCCTATGCCAGGGCAACGAGCTAGATCTTCCATAGATGCACCCATAATGTTAGTAAGAGACTGAAAAAACAAGAATATAGCTTAATGAAAATGCTTTTGTAAATAAAATCAATCAATATGTGTTTTTGCCTGTGAACTAAAAAACAACATACATACCCCAAATGTGGTGCCAAGGGTGACTACATCAGTCTTGTTTACATGCCGGACTGTTGTAAGGGCATGCGCTAGCTACAGTTGAAAGTGAAATAACTTCAGCATAATCAATAGCCATGCTTAGAATTTAATCAATTTACAAACTGCATCCATGATAACTTAATGAATAGACAAGAAGTAGCATAACCATACCCGTGATTGATAATCTGTATCCATTTGGCCTTGAATAATGTCTGCAGGCTTGTTTTCATAGACTTTTATGGTCTCCAAGTAACGCCCACATTCCTCCAGGCTATAACAGCAGTAGAATGAATTATATAAAATCCATTAGACAGATAAGAGGAATCTAGCCAGATGCTACAACAGATATTGAAATTCACATTACATTAATCTCAAACTACTTTAAACAGTACAAATTCTGCTAACCCAAAAGTTCCATAAGAAACTAATATAAGCTTTTCTCCTTCCAAGATATGTATTCTATAACTGAGTCACTTAAAAAAAAAAAAACAGTTGCAAAATAGACAGTCACATTAACATTCTTCATCAAGTTGCAACCACAAACTTCCATCCTTAATAAGAGATTTGATTGACATATGATTTTTATTAATAAGAGTCAAATAAGAAATTCACTAGAGTGTGGTAGATAATAGCAGCACTCTCATGCTCCTAAGAGTGTAGAAAAGATGATATCTTTGATATGCATACACTTCACAAGCAATTAAAACTTAAAAAATAAAGTCAATTGCACCTCCATCCACATAGGAGTGTACAGTCATGAAGCAAAGCTGTTTTTGTAACTTCAAGTAGAGGCTTTATAACATCTTCCTGCAACCAATAAAAAACAACAGAGAATTGTCACTTACTTTGTGTAGCTAACAGAACAGGTATAATTCAATTATAAATTTCTAGATATATCATAGGAAACGTAAACTAATATTAGAGTAGTTTTACTCTGTACTTTTCTTTTTCTTCTATGTATAGCAGTAGTGATAGTTGTGTATGTATCTGTTAGTTTAGGATTAGTTAGCCTGAATAATTAGTTGTGTATGTATCTGTTTGTGATCCTCTCAGATTGAGTTGGATAGCATTTTCATTTCTTCACAAATAATAGTTTCTGATATCCTCTGAATCTTTCAACTAGAATAGATGCTATAGAAGTTTGAATAAGTGCCTGACCACATCAACATGGCATAAAACCACGCGAAGCTTGAAATTCTTCTGCAACTCCCTTATTCTATAATACAAGTAGTCTGGATGCAGAAGGTGATACCGAAGACTGCATTAAACCGTCCACCTAAGTCAAGTTGATGCATAAATATAACTATATTTAACCCAACCAAGCAGAAAATATCAGCTTGGGAGATATTCAAGTAACCACGCAAGGTAACAAGGAACCTAGAAAAACAAGCAGTTCCACAAGCATTATGATAAACCAGATAACATAGTCGACCCACAAAATTGAGTCATGTAGTATGATTATTTATTTTTGCAATCATGAGAGATCACAAGTAATTTTCCTACACACGCCACAGTAATGCTGACATAACATGCATCAGGAGATCCAGCGTTGATTGACGATTTGATATGGATTTTCAACAATGGTTTTTTTTCCAACCACATTTTAACAAACAAAACTTATCATAGAAAGCACTGTTTATTCGTGTTGACACTAATGACTGCAAGTCTGCAACAAACAAACTCCAGGACATCCAGAGTAGCACAACTTCTAAATTCACGAGAGAAACAAGCAAGTTTATACAACAATAACAAAAAATAAGTAGAGACAAAATAACCTGAGATAAAGAGCACAGGAGCTTTGGCCAAGCAAGTAGTCACAAACCACATCAGCAAATGCCCATCTAACATTCCTGATGTGTTTGAGCAAGGGGTTCCCCTTCTGCTAAACGAAAAGGAAAATTCACTCAAGACACTAATAATGTCCGAAAAACCTCAACAGAATTATTTCCTAAGATTATGCAAGAGAAATATATATATATATATATATATATATTTAAGAACTTAATTAGAATGCCCTGACATTACAGTGATAGTCATATATTTTATAATAACTATTTTAAAAGTATTCACAGATAATGCAAGAAAATTAAACTTAAAATATGAATTATATAGATTGGACCTGTCTGTGGCTCACAAGAATTGAATTGCGACTTTGAGAGGTTTGAGAGGACGGTAATGTTGATGAAGGTTGTGCAGCAGCAGCGGTGGATGGTGTCGACGTTGAAGATGGAGCGTCTGATTGACCGAATTCCCTAATCAAAATCAATTAAAGCGAAGTGATAAGAATAATAACGGCGACGGCGATGATAAGTTGACATTTTAGATGCCGAAATGCCAAGCGCGTGTACCTCGATTGCGGAGGAGGAGGAGGAGAGTAGAATTCTGAAGATTTGACGGAGGCGAAAGCTTGGGAAAAGGTTTGGGAGGGAACAAAGAGAGACGGTGGAGTCGATTTCGCCTGCGAACTTTCAACCACTTCCTGATAAGAAGGTATTTTTATCACCACCGAACTCTTCTTCTTCTTCTTATCATTGTTTTGTTCTTCTTCTTCACTCCGCTTCTGCATCTTTCTTTTTCTTCCTCTGTTGCCTCTTCAATTCGCGCGAACTAGCTCACACTCGCTTTTCTTTTCACGGTTCTGTTTCTACCAAACACAAATGCGCTCCGACTGTAAATAGGCTTAGGCTTGTTAAAGCCTCACTGCCAGGGTTGGGCCTTCTAATCTTCATGAGCCCAAATCAAATTCATGGTAATTACTTAACGCGCTCACCTTTTTGCTAGGTGCACATCATGATTTTGAATATTCCGAAAATACTCTTATCTATTCTCCCAACTCCTCTGTTTAGATTTCAACTCTCTATGAATTAACTGAGCAGTCCATAAAACATATACATCATGGATAGTTAAATCCATAATTATATTTTAAGACTTACTAATTAAGTATTTCATATAATTACAAATTAAATAATATGCATTATATATGTTTTACATATTGTTTAATCTAAAATTATATTAGAAGACTTATAAATCAAATAATTCATAATTTTTTTATATAATTATTAATTGAATAATTCATAATGTATATATTTTATAAATTGTTTAATTCATAATATAGTAAGATTTTTTTTTTAGATTCATGAGTATAAGAAATAAGAGTATTTATATTTATTTAAATTTTATTTTTTAATTATAAGACATATAAAAAAAATAGAATGCATTAAGTAATTGTGTATGATCATGAGCCGCGTAAAAGAGTATATTAGTACTTATGAGAGACTTTATGTGAATAAGATATTTTATCAATTGTGATGATATTATTTATCTTTTATTAAATAAAAATTATTAAATAATGTGTGTAGGTTGCTTTTTCTAAGAAAAGGGAAAAGAAAGGTAACTTGCAAAATACTACACCATGCTTGTTAATATCCCCCATAGCTGAAGTCGATCCTACGAGGACTGGTTTTATAATATATTTTCAATTTTCAACTTTCAACAAAGAGAGCATTATGAGAAGAACCCAGCTTATCTAGGAGATAAGAACCATGTCCTATGCTTCCTCTGTCCTTCAGGCTGCAACATAAGGGATACAAGTTTTTTTCCTTCCCTTCACAAATGTTAATATCTTAAGAAGAATTAAGAGTATCTGTTTATATGTTTATAATTTATCACAATTTTATTTATTTATATTTTATATAAAATAAATATTTTTTATTAGCAATATTTGATTTTACATTTTATTATATATAACATATTTTATAATAACAAGACTTGTTATCACGTTCTTTTTTGTTATACCGACATATTATTTGTTTTGAGAAAATTTGGAGAGAAAGAAGTAGGAAAAAATAAAATAAAATATTCTATTGTTTGAAAAGAAAGATAAGTAGGAGAAGAGAGAAATATTTGATGAGTCTAAAATAAAATAAAATAAAATAAAAATTCTTCTAAAATTAAGAGATTTTGGCTAAAAAAAAAGTGGGACCAATTAAAATTAAAATGATTTATTTAT
>JAMLFT010009897.1:0-12312 GCA_026544285.1 Pachyrhizus erosus
TATTTCATTTAATCACTAATATGTTAAAAGTCATATTTAACATTATTTTTTATTTTTTTAATAAGAGCATCTGCAATACATAATTGTTTAAATGAGTTGTTTATTTTAATTTTATAGACTTTATAATATAACATAAATTTAAACACTTTGTATGTAAATTTATTCTAATATAAAAGTTATTAAAGTGAATGCTTAACTTAATTTTGTGGATCGTATAATATGTTAATCTCTTTCATTTAAAGCTTAAAAAAGTATTTTATTCTTAATAAATTTAAGCAACGCTGCTTAATAATATGTTTAATAAAATCTTGAATTTTAATGATAAAATTTATTAAGTAACATTTTTTTAACTTGAAACATTCATTTAAATAACAATATTGAAGATATATCCTAATAAAAAAGTATTTTATTATGTATAAAAATTAAATGATAGTTTTTTATAAAGTTTTATATGCTTAAAGAAAGATTTTTTCACAACAAAAAATTATTAAAATATAAAATGTTATTGCACATATTATATGACAATGAATATTGTCTTTAAAAGAAAAAATATGAAAAAAAGGTAGAGTTAGCATAAATAAAAATATTAATATGAATTTATGGTCATATAATAAGTGATAGAATATAGAACAATTATTTATATGAGAGAAGATTGGTATTAAACAAAAAAAAAATGACCAAAAATTCATTAAGGTAATTTAAATATATATACAAAGAAAGTCATAAAATGTATTAATATGAGTAGAATGATATTATCAAAAGATGTTGAAAGATATTGCCAAATAAAATCTCAAACCAAATAATGTTACTGAACTTTTTACTTTAAATTATGTTGAATTATGCAGTCAATTTTAGTTAATGATATTAAATTTTATTGTTTTATATTTAACAAAAAATAATTAATTTTTAATATTTTTCATAAAGCTCATCTTATAAAATATGAATGATTTTTTTTTATTTAATGTACACTTTTTCTATATTTTTTTAAAATTAAAAATATCTTTTATATTTTATAATTACATATATTTTACTTTTTAATCTCTACACTTAAAATTCATCTATTTTATTTTAATTCTTTACAAGTATTTTTTAATTCTTATTTGATGCTTACTATTACAAAATAATAATTATTAAAAAGATAAAGTTTGTATAATAATAAAAATCAAAATGATATGAAAGTATTTGTAAAAAATTTAATAAAGAATATAATAATAAAAATCAAAATGATATGAAAGTATTTGTAAAAAAATTAATAAAGATTATTTTTAAGTGTAAGAATTAAAAGATAAAATTTATGTATTTATGAGATTAAATGAATAATTTTTTATTTAAAATTATATGAAAAATAATGCTCCTTAATGTGTCGCATAAATTTTTTGTTGATATATATTTATTGTTATTTTCTTAAAATAGTTTTATTAAAATAAATAATTTCGTTTGGAAGAATGGTTTGATTCGTTTTCGTTTTCGCAGTGTCTGCAGTGTGCAATTCCTCTTGCATTAGCAGGGCGAAGAGCGAAGACTAGAGAAGAGAAGCATCTGCATCACTATGTCGTTGGCGCTGCTTCTTCTTCTTCTTCTTCAGACTTCGCTTTCTGTTTCTGCTCAACCAAATCCCCACTACGCCTCTCAAATAAACCAAATCAACCTCAAAATCGTACACTTAGGTAACCACACTCGTCTCAATGTTTTATCATTCATGTTTCTACTTCATCTTTTGTGCATCGTGCTAATATTTGCTTCTGTTATGTATATCCATATCGATTTTATGTTTGAGAACTTTTTTTGTTATTTTTCCGTTTCATTTGGAGGAAAATTTTGAATGCAGAATCGGTTCTTGAAGAAAGCAATAATAGATTAAAGGAAAGAGATGCGTACCTGGAAGAGTGCGAGAAGCGAATGAATGAATTGTCGGAAAAAATTCACCATCTGCAGTCTACTCTCTCTACAATGAAGGTTTATCTTCCACTCTCTACAATGAAAAATTAAATTAAATTAAATTAAAAGAGGAAAACATAGTGCATTTTCTTATTCATAGATGATAGATCTTTTGCTAGACCTCGTTATTCACTTATTTTTACCTTCTTGATCCAATATTTGTGACCAAGGCAAGTTGCTGTTAGTTATTTATTCGGATAAGTGAAAGTATATGATTACTATCATGCATCGGTGTTATTCTTTTTGCAGGCTGATTCACTTAACCCGAAGCTTTATTACTTTGTTCCCTCCTCAGTCCTCTGTTACTTCTCTTGGTTGTTCGTGTAACAGTGAATAATATACAACATTTTTTTTTTTCTGGATTTAATTGAATGTTCAACTGATTTGAGAAATAGGATTGGAAATGCATAGGTACAACTTCTTTGGCAAACCTTGAGAAGGAATAATTTTGATCTTCATATTTTGAAATCTAAAGCACAAGATACTGAAGAGAGACTGCAAGAGATTAGTTCAAGGGTTGAAAAGGTTTGTGCATTGTCTATGCTATTGATTATTATTGTTATGTTGTTTTTTATATTTTATTTCATGTATGATTTGTCCTGTTTTACACCTTCTGGTTTTAGCGGTTAATATGGTACATTTGGTGGAGAATTCTTTCTTCTGCATATTAAAGAAATGAATGATTTCTCCACAGTTTGTAAGTATTCATTATATTTTATCCTTGATAATTACTGAATCCTATATTCGATTAGAGAAAGTCAATTTTTTTTTTTTCTGAAATACTTGATCATGCATTTTTTTAAGATATTCTTGTTGATGCTCCAAGATTAATTTGATTTTACAGACTTATACATTGTATTATTTTCTCAAAGGGGATTTATGTTGCATTGTATTAATTCTCTATTCTTTGGGTAGGAATTGTCAAGCTCAAGAGTAACCAAAAGGGAAAACAGTTGCCTTTGCATAAATTAACTATATGGTGTAGTGTAAATAGAGTTTTTTAATTTGACCTTTTCTAGTGAACTGCCAAGTAGCAAGCTCTTTAGTTAGTGTTAAGGCCGAATCCAATGAGGTAGGGGTTTGGATGATGTACACTCATAAGAATAGGAGGCAACTATGAAACCTAGTTAGTTGCTATCAGTTAGGCAGTTAAAGGACCCTGTTAGTTACAGGAGGTTGGGCAGTTAAATACAGGGGACTCACTGTACTTGGATTCATTCACTGATAATTGAATAACAGAGCCACCTTTGGCTGTATTGGGGAGACTCTGCCTTTTGTTTGCAAAACTCTCTCTCTCTCTCCTCTCTATCAGTTCTCCATTCTCTTTCTGTAATAGTTTTCATATCCAGGACCCTAATGGTGTGGCACTGGTGGGTATGACACATCAAATGGAAGGCATAAGTATCTATGTGGGAGGAAATTCAGTTTAGTAATACATATAGTCCATTCTAATGCCAAGTATAATATATATTGTAGCTCATTGAGATTTCAGCTTATAAAAATGGCCAAATATGAATTTACTTACTTCATATGCAATTTCACATTTTCCTACATATTAATGAGGCATGGCTGAGACTTGAGATGGATTATAAATCCTTGCATTAGTTGATGCTATTCATCTTTTCCATTTCAGATAGGTGACATTGTGAATGAACAGTGGATTCAAGTTCAGCATCTTGAGCAGGCTCTTCACATTACCAAAGTATATAAAGTTTATTTCCTTGTTTATATATTTTTGGAAACCTTAACATGATTACATCATTCTGTTCATGTTTCATGTGTTTTTTGAGCTTCTCATTTATTTTCTATTTGCACACTTGTGTGTATATGTGCAAAGATGAGGACTCTAAAGGCTCAAAGGCTAACAAGCGTAACAAGATGCGCATTCTTGAAGGTAAATCTAACTGTTTTGAATAACTAATTTGAGTGCTTCGGACTAATTTGTTAATGTAAAGATAATGCATACTTTATTCAGTCTGCGGTGGTACTAAGTACATTCGTACTGTGACATTTCTTAATTAAAGATATGTAGAAATTGCTAAAGCTTCCTAGCAGTGAGCAGAGTTATATATTCCATTGGTCATAATTTCTAATTTCCCTTTCTGTTTCATTGTTTGTTCCATAGTTTATCAACGTCCTTCTTGATGATCTCCGGGCACTTGATTCATATGTATTTGGCGAAAGGACTATTGTCAGTTCACTCATCTCACAGGCTTTGGATCAGTTGAAGAGATTCTCTTCATTGACCAAAAAGTATCACCATCAGGTCTGCATGAAAATATATACAAGTTTTTAGTTACTATTTGATAGATGTTTTGCATTATGTGAGTGTGTTTTGGGGGATACACTGAGGCCTGTTGAGTTTTTATTGTTTAGCATTTTAAAGCTTTCCTCTTTCAAGAAATTCAATATCTAAGCAGCTGCAAAATTTTTAACGCACGTGTAGCTTCAAGGTTTTATCAAAAATCTGATGGAGAGAAGTGAGTTGACTGCATCTCTTGCAAATGATGAATTAGTCTTCTTCCTGGTATGCTTAAAGCTTTCAGTTTGCTTGTCGAGTATAAAACTTTTAGATGAATAAAAATTCTTAGACTTTAGAAGTTCTATATAACCTGTGTCATTCTTTGACCAAAGTTACATGTTTTCAGGTTTCTGCTCTAATCACCTTTCCATTTTTGAGTGCCTGGATGTTGCTCTCTTCATAATTGCCAAGCAGACAAGGTTTTTTATTTTATTTTTTAAAACTGAACAGGAAATTTCCCTCCGTACTGCTTTCTACAGAAACAACTGACGACTTTCTTCCAACACTTCTGCTTAAGATTGTTTCTCACTGATGGTGGACTAATGTAGTTTTGATCTAGTATCAGTGTGTGGTAGCAAATAGCCGAGAATACTACATTTTATGTAACTTTTTTGCCTGTACATATCCATCTGGATAGCAAATCCAAAGAGATGGATTATCCCCGTGTTTCGAAATACGTGCTATATATGTTATTAACTTATTATAAAAGTAAATTTAAAGAGATGGAGTGTGATAGGATGAGCATTTGCAAAATTATATTTTATTAAATTTAACTTTGAAGTGATGTGATTTAACTTAATTTTAAATTTAATATAATATTTTTTTATCTAAAGTAAAAGCTATTTGAATTCGTTTCAGCTAAAATAAATTCTGAATTTATAATCAACTCTTTAACTGAAAATCGAAGACTTACTTAGCATGTTTTATGGTATTTCAAAGTAATTTTGGATCACTTAACGTGAATCCAAAAATGCTAAGAAAGAAAATGTGGGGATAGGAAAAACAAAAAGAGAAAGGGGAATTTGCAAAATGGGAGAGAGAAATTATTACTGTTGAAATTTATTTTGTATGTGAGGAGACAAAGAAAAAAAATAAAAACAGGACGGGTTTATTTACTATTAATTTAAGTATATAAAACATAAAAAAAAATTTAAGTATATAAAGTTTATAAGATATCAACCGCAGGTAAAATTTTAATAATATGGACAAGATATAGGTGTTATATGAGTAAGTATTTTAATGTTGTTGATTGTTGAAAATACAATTAGTGTAACAGTTTACAAATAAAAATATAACGTGTAGTATTTGTTATATTTGTTATGTTTTTATTAGAAAATAGTATAAAAAAATGCGTAAAGAATAATAAAATAGCACTTAAGTTTTGTCATAATAATATTTAGAACAAATTCTTAATTTAATCTTCTAAAATTACACATGTCATGGTATAATTTCTTTTAATAAAAAGTAATCTTGGTATTAATTTCTTAAATATATAAAGAATCATTAACGATGTACACTCAGTCAAATGTATGGAAAATAATTTCTTCTTTATTCTGATAAAGAAAACCTTATCTGAGCTGATATTATTGTGTGTGGTGTTGGAGCAGAGGCATGGAAGAAGCAACGTGGGAGCAGAGGCTGCAGGCCTTAACCCACATCTTAACGAGCCCCACAAGCAGGCCAAGCCTCCACTCTCAATTCTTCATTGCCACACAAATCCCTTGCTACCTCAACTGGGACTACCCTCCATTCCTCTGCTCTAACCCTAACCTTCTAAAAACATGGCTCCGCTCACTCTTCCTCAAAAGGGTGTTGGGAACTGCACCTCCTCAAACCTCGTGGAGATCCAAGTGCCCCTTCCACCAACCCCAGCCCTTGATTCTCGCACATGGCGTCGAGGAAGCGCAGTGGGCACCCCAACAAAGAAGGGCTTATGTTCGGAAGAGGATGGCTAGGAAACTTCGCAGAAATGTTAACACTGTCTTACCCTTTCTAATACCCAATCTTTTGCTGTTGTCCTTTATGATTTGGAACCCCCTTCACTCTCAACTTTGATCATTTCTCTTTCTTTTTCTTTCTGTCGCATCCTTTTTTCTTGCCTTTCTTCTTATGTGTCCTTACAAAAACTTGTTCAAGTAGCGTGATGCTTAAATCAATAATTATTATTTACCCCACACAAGTATTTTCTAATGGAGTGAAATTTCTCTTTGAATTTTCTTTACTGTTTAGTAGAGCACTCTCCATTAGATATGTTTTAAATTAAATTTTAATTTCTACCGCTTGTATTACCTTCATTCATTTAGTTATAATTTAAGCATATTTTAAAAATTGAGCAACACTTGATTGATTTAAGCATATTTTAAAACTTCCTCCTTACCTTAATATATGCTGACACCAAATTTAAATTTCAAGTTTCAAATTCGCTTTCTTTCATTTTATGCTTGCATTTTTATTTTTTATTTTTATAACTATTATCATTATTTGTTTTAGATGAGACTACCTTTACATTCAACTCTAGTTTCTCTTTCAAATACGTTACCATTTACATGGTGTCCATCAAGTCTTATGTTTGATTTTGTTATAGTACTCATAAATATATTTCTCCTAATTGCATTTATCCGTTTTATGGTCAATTGTAATTCTTTCCGTCCTAAAGGTTCTATGATACCAACATCAAACATTTGATAGACATCATAAGGTTGTGTAATTCCTCTAGTAGGTTTTTCATCCACGTCTTTGTTTTTTTTTTCTAAACATTGAGTTTCTTCAAATTGCATACATCTTACCACTATTCTTTTTATCCTTTTCATATGTAGTACTAAAGCGAAGTTCTTACTTTTCATTTATGATAGACTTAATTATTAAGGTTAATTCTGGCAGTGGATTTTTTGTTATTTAATAATAATAGTAACAGTAATAATATGCTAACTTAATAAGCTTAATGAGTCTTTTTAAAAATATACAGATAAATGAAGAGTTGAAAGAAAGAGAGAAAAATATATGAATGATATAGAATTCTAATATGTAAAGGTCTATGGGTCATCTCATAACCAGTTTTTTTATTTAAGTTGTGTTTGATAGATGTTAAGATACAACATAAAAATAAAAACAACACAAGTTTAAGTTATAGAACTTTTTTGTTAAAAAAAAAGTGTTTTTTTTATACTAAATCACTAAAATCAGTCTATTGATAAAGAATTAGATACTATACATAATATTATATTATATTAGACTATCATAAAAGTTCACGTTAAAGTATAGAATAACAAGACGGTTGTTAAAGTATAGAAAGGAGAGACAATTCTTAATAAAAAAAAATGGAGAAGCATTTCTACCATAGAACGGTTATTAAGAAAGCATCTTCCATGATTCTCTTGTCTCTTTTCTCATCAAATTCACCGCATCGAGTTGTCTTCACGTGCTTAGATTTTTTCAATTTGTACCAATCTCTGTTAAAAATAATAAATACCATGAAGATATATGCATATTCTACAAACATAACATGAAGTGGGGGAAGGGATCGTTAGATATACAAACGGGAGACTGCAGTGGGGTGGGGGGAGGGATAAGTGCAGAAGCAAAAAAATGGCAGTTTGAAGTAAGTTGTTAAATCAGAAAGTGGGAACGAGAGAGAGTGGAATAGGGAAAGGTGAAGGAGACAAAGAACATATAAGTGAGTATTAAGGATAAAACTTGTCTCCCTATTTACTTAGTAACAATAAGGGAGCATTTGTTTTACATTATATTTTATTTTTAAAAATATGAAATTAAAAAAAATATTTTTATCTTTATTATAAAGTTATGATAATATATTTTTTAAGTATATTTATTTTTATAAATATTGTGTTATTGTATGGTAAGAGTTTTCTATTTTTATAAATAACGGGTGGATATTTGGTATTTTTTACAATAATTATTTATTTTATTAGATTATTCTATTTTTTTTCTTGTACTCTTATTTTTAATTTTTTTAATTAAATTAATTTTTATTTTGTTAAAAAAATATTAAATATTAAACAAACATGTTCATTTCAATAACATTTTTCAAGTATAATATTCTTAAAGATGTGATTTTTAAAAATATAAATTTTTATCATAAAACAAACATTCATTAAATGAAGTTTGTCTTGTTAATCATCATTTAAAGACAATTTATTCTCTTTTCAAATTAAACTTGATACAATTAGAGTTGGCCTATCAAATACTACACTTTTTTTTATAAATTGAAGAGACCCTTATAGTTATTATTTATACAACAACTTATAACTTATGCAACAATATTTTTTTTTCTTATGTCTTTATGATGTATCATTAATTACATCTCATTTATTTATTTTTATTGTAAAATTTATTTTACAAACTGTTTTACGAATACTTTGATAAATGACAACCAACACTTTCATTTTTGCCACAAAAATGTGTTGGAAAATGTTTTTATTATAATTTAAAATTTAAAGTAAAAATATCTTATTTTAACCATTAATTTTTTGTAAAGATAAAAATCACTCTTTATTTTTTTTTTCTATTTTTCAAAATGCTATTTGACTGGATCATTAATTTTTTTCTTTTTCTATACAATAGTCATACACTTACAACAAAAAAATTAACTTGATAATATTTTCTTATTATTATTAAAAATTAATTTACAGAAAATTAATGTTTATTGATTTAGGATCACACAATCGGTCTAAGGAATTGATGTATCTTGAGAGATGAGTATATAATAAAAAAAATTCAGTGTAATGGAACATTTTTTCTTTAAAAATAGCGAGTGCATTACGCGTTTTAATCCTATCTATTCTAAATTTATTCTTTAATGAATTTTATTTTTTATATTATTTAATTATAAAAATACCAATGTTTGTATGTACTATTGTTTTTTCTAATTTTTTATCTAACATAATGGAGCAACAAATACAAGCTCCAAGTGAAACATTTTTTGCCGTGATCAAGTGCTGTGAATAAGGCGGAAAAGGTCAGAGTCTTTGACATGGAACGTGTTTCTCTTTGTTAACCTTCTCCTATTTTCAGTCTTCTTTCATCTTTTTATTTTCCTTCTTGAAAGTATGCAACCACAAAGTATAATTCCGCCAATTACGCAATCAATTTCAGGACCATCTAAAAAAAAACTCAGAGAAACATAAAGGATAGTGTAGGAAGAGACAAGTTATTAGTTAGTCAATGAAGTTCGATGCAATTTATATAAAAAAAACGTATTTCTTAAACATACCAATTAATATTGGATTCTTTACCATGTTCAAAATGTATTATCAGAACTTACTAATTTTTAGTTTGTTTATTTGTACACTTTGATAGAATTATTATTTCATGAACATCAAAACTCACTTTGTTAGTTTTTGCACTTTGATAGAATCTATATATGCATTTGTAAAATTTACTGGAAGAACTTTTAATTATTGATTAAAATTTTAACTTGTTGATATGTAAAGTTTATTTGAATTTTTAGTCGTTGATTAAAATTTTAAGTTTATAATAATTATTGATGTGTAAAGTTTATTTAAATAATTTTTAGTCGTTGATCAAAATTTTAATTTCACAATAATTATTAATTTGATATATCATTAATAAAAAAATAATTCACTATAATATTCTTTATTATACCATTTATATATAAATAGATATATAAAAAGAATTTTAAAAATTTATTTAATAAAAGTTATACATTTTTTTAATATATGACTGTATTTATAATTATTTTTTAAAAATAGAAAATAAAATAAAAACGGAAGTGGAGAAAAACTTTTATTCTGTATTTTAGTTCCCAGTTGTAAATATTTCTAACTATTATATATATAAATAAGACAAAAAAAATTATGTTTATATTAATTATGAATGTTTTATCCTTAAGAAAATACTCATTTTTAATTTATAAAAAATATTAATATAATTATTTTGAATTTTCTATTGAACAACTAACACAATTATTATAAAAAAAATTAAAAATATTTTTTTAATAATGTGTTTGTTTAGAAATACAAACATTTGACCCTTTTAAGCTATCTCAAAATAACTTTTCAATTAAATTATAACTTAATTAATTATTAGAAATTTTGTAGACAAATTATTTAATTGGTCTGGCTAATTCTATCAATGAAAAATAGAAAAAAAATAGTTAAAAAATTAAAAAATATATATTTTTCAAAATTTAATGCCTTTTAAAAAAATCAATAAATTAATTCCTATTATAATTATTTTTTTTAATCTTATATAAAATATTTGATTTGTTAATCTAATTATGTCAAAATAAAAAGATAAAAAAATGAAGTTTAAAGATAAAAATAAAAAATTTAATATTTATACAAAATATTTGATTGATTAATCTAATTCTATCAAATAGAAAAGAGAAAAATAAAGTTTAAAAAAATTCATTAATTTTTAAAATATTTAAATATAATAACACATATTTTTAAATTGTCTAAATTAAAATAATGAATAGATTCCTTTGAAAAAAATAATGACTAGATAAATTTTTTTTATTATTTGTTGTGATCACTAATATAATTAAAATCATTAAATTATAAGATAAATATACCATTTTTTTATAATTAATATCAATGCACAAATTTTTAATTCTAATCAATGTCTCTCTACTATGACCCAAATATAAATAGCAATCATGATGAATGTTATAGCCTATGTACTATTTTTTTTTTTTTTGTTCACATTGGGTTTGAACTTTAAAATAAAAAAGATGAAATCTCTCATGGTTTGTCATTTTACTACCACTCAATTTTAACTTTAGCAAGATCTGGTAAATTATTTTAGGTAAATTCGATTTTAAGGAAATTTCTTATTTGTGTTATCTTCTCACAATCTTCCTATTTTATCTTTTTAATTGTATTTGTAGACATGTTACATTATTTACAATTTGAATGAGTTTATTTTCTCTTTGAATTATAATTGTTGGATTTGATTTGTGTTCTACATCGGTTTTTTTATCATTGTTTTCATCTAGGTTTTTGTCATGTTGTTTGAGATTTATTTATTAGACGAATAGTTAATATTGTTTTTTGTTTATTTTTTTCAAATAGTTTTCTTTTTTTTACCCTAATTTTTTTTTCATTAGATCCATATTTGTTAGGTTTGCTATGCTTTATATTTTTGAATCTTATGGTTTTGAAAAATTGACATCAGATAAAAAAAAATCACCCAATTAAAGAAGTAATACAAGATCATCAGATTACAACAAAAAGATTTATATTATTTGGTAAGATAATTATTTCTCTTTATATATTTTTTTTGAAAATTTCAAGTTTTCAATACTGTATCATCAAAATTTTAACTTTACAATTATTATCTCTTTTTCATTCATCGAAAATTACAATTGTAAATTGCAACTATATGTATCACCACAAGAAAAAATCAGTTCAGTAGTTTCTACCAAGTAAGTATACTTTTAAAATTATAAATATTTAATTTTTTAGTGAAGTATATTTAGATATTAATTTCTTTCCAATTATAATCAGCATTTCTTCGCATAAAATTTATATTTTTAATAATATTTTTAAAAATACCAATTATTTAGTATTTGGTTATTTTGTTCAAAGTATATTTATACTATTTGTCAAAATATGCTCATTCTAATTTTATTTACTCAAATAAAGCATGTCAATAAACTTTTTGGCATTTAAAATTTAGGTATACCATTATTAAATAATAATTTTGTTATGGATAATAAATAAATACAAATTTATTTTAACAATAATTGATACAAATGTCTAAATTCTACAATTTTTTTTTATTTTTGAATATTACAAGAAATCAACTTCATTGTATTTTAGATGATGTGAAGGGAAAAATAGTAACATATAGAAAGAGTGAATATTTACTTATAAATAAGGCAAAAAAAATCAAGTATTAAATATTCAATAAAGAATATATGAACCAAAAATCAGGTATTTACATTATTATTATCTTTTATTTGTATCTTCTCTATTTAAATGGTACTTTTTTAAATATATACAAAATTAATAATTTATTTATAGTATTTAAAAAATTAAAATTAAAATTAAAATAACCCAATTATTATTAAAATTCATATACAATGAAAT
>JAMLFT010009898.1:0-12311 GCA_026544285.1 Pachyrhizus erosus
TCTTTATTTAATAGATATTTGATTTCTAAAGACTATTTTGAATGCTTGATATTAAATTTCAATGAAAGGTGATTTAGAAAAAAAAAGTTTAATTAGAATTGAAAGAATTTAATGAAATTAATTAATTTTTTAATAAGTGAAAAATTATCTCTTTCTTATAGAATTTTACTAACAAGGATCCTAAAAGTATTGATTAATGGATTAAAAGAAGAAAAATATTATTGAAAGCCATATAAAAACATAATTTAAAGTTACATGAAAACGTATTTTTACACGTTTCAATAAAAAAACATTTTCTTTTTCTTATTTTTTGTTAGATGATCAAGGAGAAAGACTTAAACCAGTTAAATTTATAACTGTACAACGTAGGTTTTATCATACTACATCAGCTGCTTGCAGCACTTGAGAAAGTGAAATTCATTGAATAATTCACTCTGAGTTGGGGCATATAAATAGATCTCTGATGACTTCCATGCCTCTCTTAAAGGGTGGCTCATCATGTCTCTAACTTCTGTACTAAGCTATTTGTCTTGATTACTTTAGAAGTAGGAGTCTTGTGGTGATAACTATGGTAACTCTGAATGATTTCAATTATCAAAGTCAGTGTGGGAAAAAATCCATTTTCAAGGCTTGGAAAACTATCAACCTTAGCTGAGAGTTTTAGTGAGATTACATATCTATCGCCTCCTAATATAGCGCCTCTTTATTTTCAACAAGAATGCTATTTCTAACATATTTTTATCATTAGTTAAAATTTATTAATAACTGTAAGAATACAAATGAAACTTATTAACTAAGTATGCCTACAAATTTATATGAATTCTAATTAATATCAACAAATAATAAATTATATATTCAATAGAGTGTGTTATCAATATTTTTCTATTTTCAAACTCAAGTAATGCAAATTCACATGAATAGAGCATTGACCAAGTGAGTCAACTCCCTACATATCTTGGTCTAATTTTATAACACTAAATAAAAGTTAGTGACTGGTGTGGTGGTGTGCAAGTCCCATTGTATCCTGCCAAATAAGAAAAAAAAAATCTTAATTTCTGGTAGCAGGAAACCAGTTTATAAAATATAAGTTATAGCCTATCAACCATTGATTTTAATTATTTACTAACTTAAATAATAAAATTTTATTGATTTGCTAAATTGTTGGTTTTACCAAAAATCTTCGTCAACATAATTATTTTAATCAACTACCGTTCTACATGGAATGAGATAAAAGATCATGTTACGGATAAAATAAATAAGAAAAATAATTAATTAATTTTTAAACTTTATCTTCATTGTAAATAGAAATCATAAATTTTAGTTTCATTCCACTTAATCCTTAAATTTTGTCATATTTATAAATAGACACCTTAATTCAATTTTATCTCAATTAATTCTTAAAATTTCTCTCTTTTATAAATAGTCTTTTAAATTAAATTAGGATTAAACAAATAATAAAGAAGTAATCTTAATCATTTATTTATTTTAAATCCTAGTTGTTTATTAGTTTTGTTTTCATAAATTACTTTTCAAACATTAAAATATAATAAAATTTAGAATTAAAAATAATAAATAAAGACTTTTTGAATTTTTTTATCATTTTTTCTAAATTCATATTTGTATTATATTTTAACATACGAAAAAATTAATTATAACAAAAAAAATCAATAAATGATTGATATTTAAAATTAATTTAACTCTAAGGTGATGGAAATAACTATTTATAAAAAGGATAAAATAGATGAATAAATTAGATTCCAATTAAAATTTAAGATATTTATTTGTTAGAAAAAGTAAAATTTAAATATCAATTAGAACAAAATTAAAATTTACACTATCTATTTGCTAACGTAATAAATTTTAAAGATCAATTAGAATAAAATTAAAATTTAAAATATTTATTTGTAAGAGTGGTAAAATTTAAGAATTAAATACTCTTTTCTAAATAAATAATAAATAATAAATTAAAAAATAACATTATCAAGTTCAATTATATAATCAATTTATGTAAATAATTATTACATAGATAATATACAGCTTTAACAATTTTAATCATAGATTCTTCGATTACAACAAATATCATAAAATAATAATAAAAAACTATGTTATTTCAAATTAATAAGAAAAAATAATACAAATAACACTAAATTAAAAAAAACTATTGATATCTAATTTTCTTCATTTTCAATATTTTGTTAGTACACTTATTTCTTTTCCTATTAATTAGTTAAAACTCTATAGTTTTAATCAAGAGTTTTTGATATCTAATTTGTCTCAGTCTAATCTCACATTGACTCAATTTTATTCTCATAGAGGAAATAAAGAAAACAAACAAGTATTAAAAGTCACTTGTTAAGACATAAACCCGCGAATCCCCTAAGGTTTAGCTTTTGCACGCCTAGTTGTTGGGCAAGCTACGTTTCCCTCCTGTATTACTACGAGAGTTGTGTTCCATTTGTTTGTTTACTTATTTATTTTTTAATAGAAAAATGCATTTTTAATTAAAATGTTATTTTTTAAGATAAATAAGTTTTCTTGAAAGTAGAAAAGAATGAATGCAGAGACAGCAATATGAGCAATTTTGATACTTGTCTTGGAAGTAGGAAAAAAAAAAACATTTTTGAACAAGATTATCCAAGCGCACGTTTAATAAAACATATGGCAGTTATTAGTTATAGCTTACCTAATGAAACATGTATATATATGACAATCTTCCAGGCCTCAACAAAAATAAAATGATGTGTAATTCAACGCGTTGTCTCACTGTTATTAATATTCTGGTAGGCGAGTAAGGAAACCTCATCCAGGTATCTTTTGTTAGATCACTCAACCCACCTCCCAAAAATTATTTCCACACTTGACAAGTCAAATATGGAAGGTATGCTTAGAGCAGGAACATTACATTGTTCTCACTGTTCACTTCAACTAAATAAAAGGGGTGGTGTACCCACTATAAAAGATTAGATAGTAAGAGCCCTGACTCTATTCATTGCAGATCATGAGACTTAGGATCTACACTGTGGAGGAGGAAGCACCACCACCATCCAAAATCTTCAATGTGAGTGCAGTAACATCCTCCATCACTACGTGCTACACTAGCAATACACTCGACACCATCAAAAAGAGGCTACTTTTGCAAGTGCATGTGTTGGAAACTAAGCTTGCTTGTGTCCCTGATCATTATATTGGCAGCAACAGCAGGAATCCTTCAAAACTTCCCAATTATTCAATTTGACAGCTGAGGATAAGTGATCTGAGGAGAAATTCAATTAAACCTTGTTGCTTCCTGAATAAAATATAAAGATTCCATTTGACAAGTTACATTGACACTACTAAAGCTCTAAGGTTAAAAAGATGTGATGATAGAAGCACCAAATACAAAAGTTAAAGCCATATATGATTTGACTCTTCTACATACATTCTCATTGCAATAAATATCTTAGTTTCCAGATTATGGAAAAGTTCAAAAATTGCAAACTGAACACAATGTTATTTCAGTTATGCAAAATTAGAAGAGCTATGGAAGAAATTGAAACTTCAAATAGTTATCTTCAGTGTCAAGACAAAAATATTGTGACTCTCGGGTGAATCATCTCATTGATGACACGAACTATCTGTGTTTGTATGGTAATGATATACCCGTTAATAAATTAATAATTTAATATAGCCATCTGGCATTGGGAGTATAATACTTCAATTAATACTAATCAGAAAGAGAGAAATATCATGTAGTACAAGGATCCTGGTACATAAAAGAAACATGCACTTACTCTACCGACTAGACTACTGGAATAATGTTCATCTTTCACAAAACCATTACACCTTCATTCAACTAAGCAGACACTCAACATTCGTCAAACAGATTTGCTTATTTCTTTATGCAATAGATTTTTTATTATTAGCAATTGTGAACACAGTTAATTGAAAATAGATTCTTGTACCTGATTTTGTGGTGTGTGAATGAATGTCTCAAGGAGTTGTTTTCATGAATGTATGTAACTAATCACCAGTTAAGGCCCTTGGTCTATGTTTAATGGTAGAAAGGGACATCCCCGTCTGTGAAACAGCTCTGACAAATGCCATATTTGCAGTTAAAGTTGGGGCATGCCAATGGTCACCGGTGCCAAAGACAACCTTGTTTTTCAATGCCAGCTTCCTAGTTGTTGGGAGGCCCATCATGCGTTCTGAGGGAGTATCAGGAACAACCCTGTGATGGTACTCCAACTTGTCAGTGCAAATTGTTGCAAATAGTACTTTAAGCATTGGCAACACCGCAAAAAATAGCATCAACAAAGACACTTGATTCAAATGTGACTATATAAATACAAGATTAGGTAAAAGAAATCATTAAATGTAACTGCATAAGTTTAGTGAAACATCCTCTAATTGATTTCCTAAATCTGATTATTCAGCATTTAGCATAGTTAACAAACTAGAAACATCAAAATAATTTTCTTTTTTATTTCTTTCTTTTATTTGCAGATAAACATGGATTAAACTCACCTGAGACAATTTATTAACCTGTCAGCTCTCAGTTTCTCATTGGGCCCTCCACACATTGATACTAACTCCTTAAATTCCATAAGAACACTCTCACAAATTATGCCATTCTTCCCATGTAGGATTCTATTAAATTCAATATGGATTGGGTTTTGAATTTCAGACATTATCTACCAAAAAACACAGGAAAGCTTTAATCAGTTCACTTGATGCTGATAACAATCAGAATAATTTAAGAAAACTGCATAAAATAATTGTTGTTCTTGTTCATTAAATGTTTTTCCACCAAATGAGTGTAAACATGCAAAAGGTTAGATACATAAAGCAAGGGGCAAAAGTCCCAATAAGATAACTTACTTGACCAATCACAAAATCATAGTTTCCCTTAAACCGCTGCCTCATTTCACTCTCTGGAGCAGCTAAAAGTTTCTTTATTCCACCATTACTAATTGCTGATACAAGAGCTATCAAAGCTGTTGTATCAAAATTTAAAAGATCAGTCTCACCTAAAAGATTCCCAGGATTAGCAGATTCGGAAGTTTTATTCTCCATTGAACTTAGTTTCATTCCCATAAGAATGGAACAGAACATATCACCCAAGTTTGTTCTGATATTCTCTTCAGTAGGCTGTACTTGTGTTTCGGCTTCATCTACTGAAAGCTCAAGATGAAAGGGGTTCCCACTTCTGGGATTTTCTTCCAATAGTTGCGGCTGAGTTTCAGCTTTTCCTACTGAAGGCTCTAGTAGCGGAGAGTCCAAAGTTGAACCTAGAAGACTACATCCGGAATTTGTACCCTCAACATCCTTGCCATCAATGGGGTGGATTTCAAGGACACATGCATTTCTGTATGATCTTGCAATAACATTTATCCAGTCACCTTCAATTTCTTCTAACATGTCAGAACTGAAAACTGAGAAATCCAACCCAATTTCAGATGCTCCAAACTCGTCTCGAAGTTTGTTGTAAATGTGGGTTGCAAGCCCATTTGCAAAGAAAAGAATAACTGAGGAAGGTCTTAATGTTAAGTTAGACTGGGCAGCGGAAAGGACTTCTTGAATGCGTAGCTTTAAACCCTTACTTTTACGGCATCTATTCCAAGAAATGTACTCTGGATTTCTATCAGATACTATAATCCAGACAGGCTTCCTGTTGAGGGTACAAACCAAATCAACATGGATGTGTTTAAGAGAAGAATGACGTCTCTCCTCACTGCTAACTGAAGGTGAGAGCGGGATTGACTTGCAAACTCTAGAAACTCCAGTAATTAAAGGCTGCTGGAGAATATGTACAACTGTTTCGAGGTGCCCGATGTTGACACTGGTATGTTCATCACATAGAGAAATATTCATAAATTGTTAATATAGAAAACATCAATACTTATGTCTAACCAAGATGAAAATATGATCCAAACACGATCAGACATACATGTTGCTCTTCTCTATTTAGATTAAAAAATAAGTACAATTGAACAAAATAAAAGCCACCATATCAGAGTAGTCACAATAAATCCTTCCAATAATAGACAACGTAATATGTACTAGTAAATGTTTCACGAAGAATGATAGCAACACACTTTGATGCACTCTTTCCAATACACTCTTTATTATCAGGTGCATTTCATGTGAATTTTACAAATAAATTGAATCAAATATTCTTTTTGCAGGGCCCATATAAAATTCAACATACTAAATATTGTGTTGATAAGCATTTCTCAGTGATTTATTAAACATAGAAGGATGAGTTGGAAAGACTGCATCTAGGACTCCACTATTCAAAATATTAAGGCATAACATTCTAAATGGATGATCTTAATAAGGGTCAAGATTTTAAATCAAGGTTTTTGGGGTCTTCGGTGAATATCATGATCACAATTGTGACTATATCAGCCACATTTGTCCACTTTTCAATGTTAAGATTTTTTAAGACCCCGAAACCTCACAATTTAAGTTTAAGGTTGGAACTTGGATCTCCTCATGTTGTTGTGTAACATAATAAGTTCTCTTAGAAAGAGAAGGAAACATTTTTTTACTAAATATAATTATTGGTTCCTATAATTAATCAAGGAAAGTCCTTCCTTGATAAAAAAAAATGTGTCTTTTTTTCACTCCACTACAACCATGACAGCATCATGTTATTCAACATCATTAGAGGATCTAAATCCACTAAGTAGGTCAGTTAACCACACCTGACAACTCTAAAGAGTGATACATAAAAGGAATACCCACCAATCAAAAAATAATTTAAAGACATGACTATAATCAAATACAAAATGCTATAAAATTATACAATAGTAACCTGAGGGGCACAGAAGAAGAAGAGGAGGGGCGAGAGAGGAAAGCGAGCTCGGCACGTGCCAATCTGAGGAGGGTTCGCCTGCACGAGACAGTGATGTTGGTGGAACAAGGTAAATTGTCAATGGCATCAATGACGCACTTGCATCTCTGCTTCGCAAGTTCCACTTTTGCAACCCTCTGTTCCTCCTCCATTCTGTTATTGCTCTGTTTTGCTTCCAAGGAATCGACTTCGTTCTTTAATTGCAAACCCTTTTCCTCCAATTTCCTATTTATGGTTCTGTTTTGGGGATTCTTCGTGATTCGATAATGAACCCCTTTTATAACCCTAGTGACAATTTCATGTTTACTAATTCCATTTACTTGTTTTCTCAACTTCTCCTACGAGTGAGTGCTGAACTTCTTTTTCTCCTTATACCAGTGTAGTAATTGCAGTGCTGTTAATTTACTAGGGGAAGCGTATGTCTCTATATTTTTTAAATAAAAAGAGTTCAGAAAATTAAATAAAAAATAAAGGTAATAGAAAAGAAAGAAAAAGAAACTGATAAAATAAAGGATAATTATTATTAAAAATTTAAAAATAAATAAAAATAAAATTGTCTAATAAAGTGTCTACGGAAGTAAAAATTTCTTATATTATTAGTATAGATAATTATTTATATTTATATTTATATTATTATAACTTTTAATATATTTTTAATCTTAAAAAACTATATGTTAATATATATATATAATTATAAATATTAATGTACATATTCAAATAATTTTGCTTTTATATCTCCATATTTTATATTATTTTTTATTTTTATGATATTAAAATATGTACAAATATAATATAATTTTAATACTAATAGTTATAATTATATTATTTTTACTTTTTTGTAACCATGAAATTAATTATTTTAGAATTTTAGTATCTCATATTATTTTAATTCTTAAAACGCTTTTCAAAAATAATTAATTTTATTTATACATATAGCATAAAGTAGATTTATGTACATTCATAATTAATTCACTTATTACACTTTTTATGTCCAAGTATATGCTTTATTGATTTTTTATTCATAATTATGGTAATTATTTATTTTGGATATCATTTTATAAAATTTCAAATTAATTAAAAGATTTGATATCATCATGTAGGCTTTTGTTTTTCGTACAAGTATAAAAAAATAAATTATTTATTACCAATAGAGTTGTTTTTGTCGAAGCCAGAGGCATCATCCCAAAAACTAATTGTTGGTTCACTGTTGTCTTGTAATGGGAAGCGTCATTTGAAATACCTACCCTGCAATGTGGTTGTACTCATTGCATGTTCTATGCCAAGTTGCGGTATTAGTTCATCATACTCTTGAGGTATTAGTTTTGAATACTTAGTTCTTTGGTTATTATTATCTAGTGTTTACAGTCAGAATACATGCACCATCAAAGTTTTTGACTCCCTGCCCATGTCATAATTTCCCTTGAATAAATCTTGAATATGGAAAAATATTGTGGAAGAGTGTCTATCTTAATGAAATAAGTTTACTGCTCAGGTTTCCAGTGAAAGCTCTGAGCCTGATGTTCTTAGGCAGTAGGCATACATTTTGTTTGGATAATAAAGCATATGCTTTGACATATAATGGAATACAAGGACTTGATGTGATTTTATGGAATTTTTTCTTACTCAAGTCATTGTGATGATGTGGTTGCAACAAGCTCTTGAATTCACTTATTATCCTTTTTGCTGAAGAACAAATTAAAAGAGTAAGTTATGTGTCAAGGTTCCTAAATCTTACGCCATCAAGTGGAAGCCCATACATGGTTTATATCTCTATCTTGCAAATGACCTTTGGACTCAAAGCATGAACAAAGCACAAGCATGAAAAGAAAAAATACTCATTAAAGGTCCATTCATAGTTGCTCACCACCACACGCACACTTTGATGATAAAAGCATTGTTATGACCACAATTCCATCAAGATACTTGTTCCCCGTGTTCAATCAACTTTGATGTTGGGAAAACAAGGTGAGAGAACATAACACATTGACAATGTGCATAAAAACTGGTGCTCAGAAAACACATACTCACAAGGAGCAGAACAACCCGACGCCTCCTAACATACAATATTTCAATAAATAGTTTATTTTTGTATACTTGTACAACAAAAAAAAAAAAACCCATTATGTAGTATGTACTTGCAAACATAATTTCAACACAAATTATTGTGAAGAATTTTTTATAAGATTAAGAATCAACACAATGATTTATAATCTGTTAGTTTCTTTTTATTCTTATTTCAATTTCTTGACATAATTTTTATCCATTCCGTTTCCATTAAGCTTTGGTTTAAAAGGAAAATGATGAAATTCAAGCCATGATTGTTGGATCTGCCCAAGGATGAAGAAATTCAATGGAATGAAGAGGTGTTTGGAAAATTGAAATACCTCAGGAAGATTATAAAAAGGAATGGTTCCTTTTCCAATCGCCCCAAACATTTGCCAACCAGTTTGAATGAGTTGGAATGGTGGGGATATCCTGCAGCGTCTTTACCATATGATGTTTTGCTTTAACGAATCTTGTCATTCTCAATTTGTCGTACAGTTGCTTTTAATAGGACCAACCACTTCACGCATGTATATTATTGATGTTGTAACTTAAAAGTTTTTTGGGTAAACATATATACTACAATTAATTCTTGTAACTATTAATTAAGACTTTATTTTGCAGGAGTCTAAGGTTTTGGGTCAGATGATCTTCATAGGTTGTAAGAACACGAGGGAAATACCTGATGTTTGCCCAAATTTGACAGAAATGTCTGTTGATGGATGCATAAATTTGATTAAGATTGATAATTCCGTGGGCTTTCTTGATAAGCTGCAAAGGTTTAGTGCTAAAGGATGTACCAAGCTGAGGGTTGTTCCGCGTGGCATAAAGTGTGTTGATTTGGAAGGAACTGCCATAGAAAATCTGCCACGTTCACTGCACAAATCTCAAAGGCCATCAAAGGTTATATCTTGACAGATGCAAAATGCTTGAAAATAATGCACTATCCAATATCATTCAAATGTTGCCAAACTTTCCCTTATTGAAACAACTGAAATTACGAGGCTCAAATTTGACAATCCTTCCAGCGTGCATTGAAGAATGTCGCTTCTTGGAATTACTAAATTCACTCTTCAACGCTAAACAAGTTACTGAGCCAGGTTGGTTTCTCTTTTATAATTGTGTCAGTTATTAGTTAAGTTGTTTTCCAAACTCATCATGCTTTTAATGACATGTTTGACAGGAAATTGATTATACTACAAGAAAGTTCTATGCTTTGCCAGGAAAAAGGATCTCAGAATGGTTTGACCACTCTAGCAAGGGAAACTCTGTATATTTCTGGTTTCGGAGGGAATTCCCTGTTATGTCTTATAGGAGTTTGGGACAGCATGAAATGTCCTTTCTCTGTGAACTTCAGTTTTTTTATTAAAATCAATGATTTTGAAATACCTAATATTCTTCATTTCAATTTCAGAATTTAGATCAGATAATGACCATATGTTTATGTTCAATCGCTTTTTGATTCCAGAGAAATTGGATCTTGGAAGACTAGTTTCAGAGAATGAGTGGAGTTATGGGGAGGTTTTATTTGTGATACAACCCAATTCAGGTAGTTCAGGATCAATCAAATGGACTGCGGTTTATGTAAACCGAACATTTACTACAATGGGTGATGTTCGATTCTCTAATCCTTATCCTCCCAAAATTACACATCTCAGCAACTGTGGTATGAGAAATCAACTTGATACACATCAAGCTTCATCCAACCCTGCAGTCTCAAAGGACACTAGAATGTTAAATGGATGCATCTTATGCTTCTCCTGGTGCTAAATCAGCAACCACTGTTCTGAGCGAAAAGGCCAGGGAAGCATTGAAAATAGTACAAGACTTTGCTCAAATGATGCTTTGTTTTTGTTGCATCCTGAAGAATTCAGTGCCGTGGAAAACAGCTTAGAACACCTCTCCAGTTTGTCTCCATATGATGGTGTGTCAGCAGTAATTAGAGCACTGATATCAGAAGTTTCAAGCAAGTTTACTCGTTGGATTAGGGATTACACGGAGCCAATATGAAAATTGAGACCACAGCACCTGAACTGCTGAGAGCTGATGAATCAGAAGCAGGTCTGGAAACTAACAAGAACCAGTTCATGGAAGTTGTGGCCTTGGAAAAGAAGCTGCATCAAAAGATAGCCAGGATGGAGAAAAGAAAAAAGAATCTAAAAGATCAAATCAATGCCGTTGAAGCAAAAATCTCTGCTTCTAAAATAGAAAAGAACATGGCCCGTCAGAGAAAGAGAAATATCTTTGAGGAAGGAAAGAGGCTTAAAACCCAGAGAGATGAGTTGATGGAAAAAGCACTTCATTTGCAATAAGAGCATGGTTTGGTAATGGAAGAACAAGCAAGAATGAAAGCTAAATGGTCAGAAATCATAGAAAAAAATGTAAGAAAATTGCTGCAGAGTGAAATGCAGTGTAATTCATGTAAAATTTTGGCTGACTACAGCACCAAGATATTGATTGCATTAGGTATCATTTTGATTATATTCTGTTACTATAACATTGAGTCTGCAGAAGTTAACACTTTATTAGTCAAAGACCCACCCCCTCCCAGAAAGAATATGACAATTATATTATAATATAATATATAATAGTTACTAGTTGTAGTAATATTGAAATTTATTCATATGTTGTATACAATGCAAATTTGTTTTAGGTCCATGTAAAAATTTACATCTGGCTGTTTGAGGGGGATAACTCATTGGTTCTATCTGATTGGCTCTACTTTCACGTAGTCTAAAGTGAAGAATTAACATTCATTTAGAAAATATAAGTGAAAAGTCAATAATACATTTATTATTAATTTTAGTTGAAATATTTTATAATTAATTAGAACGGTAATTATTATTATTATTATTATTATAAATAATGTGACTGATTATTGATATCATATAAATAAATTACTTGAGATGAAGTCTAATAATAACTTTGTTTTAGAGAACATTAAGTATATACTAATATAACATTTGTCAACGTAATGAATCAACATAAAACCTCATACAATTATTATTATTATTATTTGATATTTTTGACCTGTTTAATAATTATGAATATTATCATAAATATAAATATTACAACTTTTGTTTGATATTTAACAAGAAAAAACGTGAAAAAATATTCTCTGTGATTTAATGTTTATTTGCACATCCTAATAAGAGGGGTGCATGGCTGATCGTGGACCTATTCCAGAGGTGCAACAACTTAAAACACGTGACTAGAAGGAGTCTAAATTAGTTTTTAAAATTATACAATTTTGTGGTAAAAAATTATAATTTTCTATTTTTAAAAAATAAATTAAAATCATTATCTTTCATTATATTTTCTTTTATATATTTAAATAAAAATATAACATGTGATTATAAAAAATCGTATGTAGTATTGCGTTTACAAATTCATATTAAAAGAATTTCTAACTTATTTTGATAAATCAACATCC
>JAMLFT010009899.1:0-12311 GCA_026544285.1 Pachyrhizus erosus
GAATTAATGTCAAAAATATTAGAAAGCAATTTTCTATATTGATTTTGGTCACAACTTATATAGAAACTCTATTTTTTAAAAAAATTATAACTAAATTGCATCCTTGATTTATAACATTCTAATTTGAAGATTAGTTACAAATATAGAACAAAAAACAGATATAAAAACAACACAATTCATTTTTATATATATAATTCATCTTGTATATTAAAATGTAAGTGCAACTTTCTTAAGGTATTAGTTAAAAGATAAAAAATAAAAAGAAAAGACTTTATTAAAAGTCATATAAGAAAATAATTTAAAATCATAGAAAAACATAATTTTATTTATTATAATAAAAATTATTATTATTTTGTTTTTTAACTAGTGTCCTAAAAACATTGATTAATATTTCCCTAATTACAATGACTAAATTGAAAATTTATCTAAAATTTACAAAGTGATCATGATTTTTTTTTTGTTTTTTCTTTCAAAGATCAAATGCACAAAAATATGATTGATCTTTTATATTATTTTTGTTTGACACAAAAATAACATTAATTATTTTCTCAAAGTAAGTTTGATCTTTTTTCCTCATTTGTTTTATACTTTTGTTATTATAAATCTTTTACTTGGAAGAAATTCATTTATCTTTGTTAAAACTTCCATTGTTGTTTTGAATAAAAGCTTTAATATAAATTAATAAATATATCTAAAACAAAAGATTTATAATAACAAAAATGTGAAACAAACTAGAGAAGAATAATTAACTTAGAGAAAGGAGTTGACATTCCTATTAATTAGATCATTTGGAAATAAAAAAAAAGAATCAAATTTTTTTTTGCATATGACTCGTGCAATAAAAAAAGAGAAGATTGATAACAATATTTCATAAATGAGTTGACAATAATTACTTTTAATATTTTAACATACTATTTTAAGTCTTTAAATAAAACACACATATTATCTACAAGGGAGAAAAATAAGGTTAAATTTTAAAAATAAAACAAAAGATATATATAACAAGAGATAACAATATCTCATATAAAAGTAAAAGAAGTACAACTCAGAAAACTAGGATTTGAAAGTAGATCAGACTATAAAAGAACGCACACATTCATAAAAAATGAAACTAAGGAATGTATAAGGAGAAAATATAAACTAAATTTATACTTATTACATAAAAGTTTATGTATTGAGAATTGTATTGGTTTGATTATTCATTCCTTAAAACATTTTAGAATTAGAGAATAATATCTCATGTAAAAATAAAAGAACTACAACTCATAAGATTAAGATTTAAAAAGAGATTACACTAGAAAAAACACACACATTCATAAAAAAAATAAAATAAGGGATATATAAGAAGAAAATATAAACTAAATTTATACTTATCGTAGAAAGTTTATATATTGAGAATTGTGTTGATTTGATTATTCATTTCTTGAGACATTATATAATTAGAAAACAAGAGTTTGAAAATAAGATAAAAATAAAAATAAGTACATTATAAAATTTATTATAAATTTTTTATATAAGCTATACTAAGAAGATAAATACAAAATACAAAATTTTCATATAATAAGGTTATGCGAAATTCAGTATAAAATACTCCATTCCCGGCCTCTCATATTATAAAATTAATTACAGTTCTCTTAGATTAAATTATATTTTAGTTTATTATTAATGTAAAAATAATTATATTATTATTCGATTATTTTTCATCATTGTATTTTGAAAGGTCTTCCTATTATAGGAACTATATAAAATATCAGATTCCAATTATATAATTAAAACCAGTAAATTTATTTATTTTTGTGAATTTAGACTTATAGGACCTACAATGACAAGTGTATGTTTCCAAATTAGGGATACACAACATTTAATAAATTATTGAAATTGATGCAACATATCAATTTTTGAATTTACACCTTTTCCTAAAATAAAAATAAGAGCTCTTTTTTAAAAGTGATTATGGGTATTTTTCACGGATAACATTTATGTTTGAGTTAAATAAAATTATTCTGAATAATAAATGTTTTATTATTTTTAAATTTAATTTTATATTTAAATTTTAATTTTAATTTTTTTTATTAAGTTGAAATAACTTTGTGTAAGTTAATTTCTATACTCAATAATGTAAGATTTAAAAAATTAAAATTTGGATATTTATCTGTGACGTTAATTTTAAATTTAATCCCCATACAAAAATGTTTTCAGCTTAGTCCTTATACATAAAATCGCTTTCAATTTGTTCCCTACTATCAATATTGTGACAGTACCTCGTCCATTTGTCCTATGCGGTTATTAAGTTACGAAGTGATGATAGCTTGTGTATTTTTTTTTAACATCAATAGAAAAAATATTTAAATTAAATTATAAGAGATACTCTAAACTATATCACACAATATACGTACTAAAGAATTTATCTCAATTAGCTGAATAAAACACATAAATATTAATAAATTCGTTATACATATTTTTAATTTGTATGGATAAAAAAAAAATATTACCCAATATAAACTTCTGAAAATAAACAGTAAGACTTCAATTCAAGCACCATTTGAGACTGATCGATATACTACTGCTAAAACATAAACGACCTCCTTAATTTTAAAAATAACCAAGATCAACATCTGACTATAAGATTCATGATCTTTTCACCTAAATTCACCTACTTTTTTCAAGGGTATTTCATTTCCATAAATATAAATGGACAAAATGACGATCATCTAAATAAGTATCCAAAACCTCTTAAAGGATGGTGTGTGTGTATATATATACATTAAGAACTCAAAGAATAAAAGTTGTATTTAACTAACTGTGTTAAATTAAACATTTTATTCTTTTATGTAATATAATCTTTTCTAATTCTATTCCTACATGAAAAAAGTTTCACATCAGTAACCGTACTTAAAGTCGTTTTGAATCCACTCCCATTGTGTTTATATAAACATTCTCAAAGATAAACCTACGAACCATGCCAATATTTTTTCTTCACGGGGGAACATGATTTCAGAAAAAAGAAGGAAAAAATCATAGAAGAGTTATGTGATAAAGCTAGGTTAAAATGAAGGAACAAACCCAAAACGAGTCAAAACATTGTAGATGCTGGTGACTTGAAATTAATCTCGGTGAGTGAAGGTCTTGGTGGTGGGGAGAGGGAGAGAAGAAACATAACACAAAAGGCTAACCCTTAGAGGAAAAACTGGACCACTCTACCATGTGTACACTTCACTATGTTTTTGTTTTGTTTTCCAAAGTTTGGATGTCACCTAGAAAATACACCTCACTATGTCTTTTCCATTTTGAGTGGAAAGTGATGAGGTCTCGCATTTAGCATATTACATGTTTCATTCGTCCCTTTGAAATGAAACAAAGTAAATGTAATTTTTTCTATCAGTACTTTTTTGAGTTTTCCTATTATGAGCTTGAGTATCACTCCCTCTTCCTGAAATTTTTGTTGAACAGGAGAAAAAACCAAGAGATATATACGCTGATTGTTTCACGACTGAGATTAAATTGAAAACTCTTGTGAGAGAAATGTTAAAATAAAGTGTCATATACACCAACCAAATTATAATTTAATCTCTTAGATTTTTTTTTTTTGCTTAAATAATGTTTTAGGAATTATATACAATATTTATGTCTATATAATTTGAATAAACTTATATAATATAAAATGTTTTTATTTTTATATTTTTATTTTTAAAATTTTATATTTAAGTTATACAGATGTAAATTTATATATTTGATTGATTCTTATGTTGATTATCGTCCAACTCAATCTTTACTTGGGTTTATGACCAGGGCAAAGAGCAATGTTCCACAAGCACACTATATTTCACATATTTCTTTTAAAATATTCTTATTATTAAGTATTGCTTTTAGATTAAATCCAACCAAATTACACTGCATCTAGTCCTAAATTTAATAACAATAACAGTTGTAATAAATTATCCAAAACATTCTTTAATTCGTCTTTTTTTATACTATTTATAATTATTAGATGACATTTGTATAAATTTTGCTAAAAAAAATTAAGCCCGTTTTCAATTTTAATGAATCTACATAATTTTATCTAATAATGAATTACTACTATTACTGAAGAAAAAATTATTATTTAAAAAATTCTTTTACTTAAATATTAATATGTAATTAAAAGCAGTGGAAAAGACATACACTTTAAATAAGAAATGAAATAAAGAAAAAATCTCTATACATGTCGAAATTATTAAATAAATAAATAAATTACATAGAATAATTTATAGTAATAAATTTACCAAACAAAATTAACAATTTATAATATTTTTAATAAAAATATTTAATTTTTTTTTATACATTTTATGATATAAAAATATGAAGCATATTAAAAAATTTATTAAAAGAAAAAGGAAAAACAATCAGTTCTCCTAAATCACCGATTCGGGAAAGAATTTATTTACCTCCTTTTCCAAACAAATAAGGAAAAACAAAGAAGTCGATAATGTTTTGACTCTCAAATAATATAAACACTGATGGCATTCCTTATTTTTTTTGTTACTTTTCTTTTTTTGTCATATTATACTATTAATTAATTATTTATCTTTTGTTATTATCTGTTCTTGGGTGTTTATATCCCTTCTCTTGGGTATTTTTCCATAAAATTATCATTAAAAAATTAGATACGGAAAAAATATAAGAATATAAAATGTGAATTAATATGAGTCCAAAAAATCATAAATATTGAGTATAACTACAACCCTAAGTATGGGACGTTGGAGATTATTACACTACCACTAGTAATAGTAATATTTATTTTCTATTATTAACAGGCAAAGATGGAAAACAAAGCACTGGTCACAGTGAACAAAAAGATAACAAAGCTAACATACATAGTACATACAAGGCACTAAAATCCGGTAGCAGTCTCTCTCTCCGTAAATACCACACTCCACACTGCATGCACCACAACAACCTGTCAACAGCCTGTAAAGCCATTCCCATTCCCATTCCCATTCTCCCTCTCCCAATGCACGCACAACATTTTTAATTCTTTCTTATTAATCCTCATTTCCAAAATTAATTAATTTAAAATTTTATTATTATCCCACGTGGCAATCAAGAGGCTGTCTCGCTGGCCCCTTTCCCAAGACTCCAACTCCTATATATGTATATATTTGAATTCTCAACACCGTGTCTCCAATTAAGCGTTGCTAACAAATACCTACCTCCACACGCACAATTTGACTCACTGAGGTTGTTTTTCTTCTTTCTTTTTTCTCCTTCTACATGGGGAATTGCGTTTGCGGCTCTTTCGAAACGACGCAGGTTTCGACGGCCAAGGTTGTCGTTCACGATGGGAGGATGCAAGAATTCTCGTACCCTGTTAAGGTGTCGTATTTGTTGCAGCTCTACCCGGCGTGTTTCATATGCGACTCCGACGAGATTAGCTTCGACGACGTTATTACGGCGGTTCACGAGGACGAGGAGTTGAAGCCCGGTCAGCTCTATTTCGCGCTCCCGTTGACCCGCCTCAAGCGCCACCTGACGCCGCAGGAGATGGCTGCCTTGGCCGTCGTCGCCAGCACTGCGCTCGCCAAATGCGGCTCTCGCAGGAAACAGATTGTGCTTCTCTCCGGAGATGGGATTGCCAAGCCTGGCCGTAGAGTGGCGCCGGACGGTGGCGCCGCCGCCGCTACGGTCGATCGCGACGTGTCGAGAAAAGGGATGAATAAAAATGGGGTTGGGGTTAGGGGTAGGGGTAGGGGTAGGGGGAAGTTTACGGCTACGTTGAGTTCCATACCGGAACAGGGGTAGTTTGGGAAGAAAGAAAATGTGTTCGCTGGTGATTTTGTATTGTTGTATATAGTTGAAAAAGAAAAGAAAATATATATATTAATTTTTGAACTTCCTAGAGCTGTTTCATTAGAACAATAACGGAAGTATACGCCTTCAATTCATTAAGAGCGGTGTTGTCAAAGTGCTTTACCAAATCATCTTACGTGATAAAACCTAATTCACTTTATTCTTCTATTTTAGTTTTACTTTGATTTTGTATCTTGCTCTTTCTTTGTGTGCATTTATGTTAGTCACACCTCAACCAATTGAGATTTCTGTACAAACTTCGTTCAAGAATGCTCACACCAGAGTTATCTAATGCAATTTTTTCTAACATATTTTATTATTTGTTAGTAAATTTTATTATAACTTATAAAATTGTTAATGAGATTCATAAAATTTTGTATTTTTTTTTAATAAATTTCAGTTAATAAGAGTTTGTATAAATTTTCAATTTTGTTTTTATTTTCGTATAGAACTCGTTTTTGATTGATTAATTAATCAATTCGTTTTTCATTTCCTGGCTAAGAATTTCGCAAATTGTTGATCCTATCCCAATATATTTGTCATTTGGAGGTGGTTGGTTTTTGGTTGTCCTTTAAGAGGAATTCTAGAATCTGCTAAGCGTGAAATTAATTATTATGCACAAGAATTGTTTCAAGGCAAGTGCTTTCTGGCAAAAGAGACGAGGGATTAATTAGAACATGTTGAAATTAATAATATTTAGATGGAGAGAGACAAAAAAAATTGAATATTTTAAAATTAATATTAATTTTACAGTAGAGACCACAGCTATCCAAAATTAATAGTAATTTACTGTGATATGGTGTGTTATCATATGATATAAAAGATAAATACTAATCTTTATTTATATTTGCATTGATCGATTAATCTTAACAGATAATGAAATGAATCATAAAGTAAGGAAAATATAGAAACTAATCTTAATAAATATTTTAAGATATTCTAAATTATTTTAAGGTTCAATCTAGATATTAATAAATAATTTTTATATATTACAAGAATAATTTGTATAAATCTTGTTGAATTTACTCTTTATTCGACAGGATTAACGAACTAACAGTTTCGTTGGTCTAACAATAAAAAAAATGGTATTGGCAAGATTTGATGCCTCCATTATCTTGCTGTTGGACTAAATATGTCTAGCATTTTTAACATTAGCAATTCTGTAGAAGCTTAAGCAATGGGTTTGGTAACTTGTTCATTCATATTGATGGAACAGTAAAATGAGTGCATATAGTACCAAACACAACTTCTATCACACCAAATAGTAAGGGCCTATCATTCCTTTTATCTCTTTGTTGTCACAGTACTTAATACATATATATTTCTCCTTTCCATCATATCACTTAAAGTACATATTTTATTTTCTTTTTTTCTTTATGCCTTTCTCTTTTCGCTTAAGTGTACACACGTAGGGTATCAAATAATCATTATTCATATATAAGAGATATTTTATTTTAGTCATATCTCTATAATTTTTTTTAATAAGAAACAGATAAATATAGACGAAAAAGTTATAAGAATAGAATAATTCTTTGTATAATACTGTCAAGAATTTTAATATCGTTTTTCTTAAAACTTTTTCTTCTTCTTTAAATAATTAAAGATTCATTTTATTGTAAAGGAGTGAAAGTGGCATATTGAACATCCTACAAGGGAAGTGCTAGCTACTGAAAGCTCTCGGCTGCACAAGTGTTATTACTTTTGTAGTTAGTTAAGTAATTTTTAATATGAACGGAAAAAGAAAGTTAACACAAAAAACTCACCCACAATCGAGCGTTTCATAGTATCGTCCTTTTAATATTTATTCAATTTCACATTTATTTCATTTTTACTTTATTTTATTTTTATCATATTACTTGGGACATCTTTCTCTCATTCTTCTCTTTTTTTCTTTTTACTTCTGTCTACCACTCATATATTCATATTCAACCCATTTTGGAGCGGACATTATATTTTTCCAAATTTAAAATGGGATCGCAATGTTTAGCAAGAAGGTGTCCCCCCACTTGGCTGGGTACAATGTAAATAAAAATGCATAAACGTCATACGTAAAATGTAGTAGGAAACAACATCAACAACAGAAACCAAGAATGAGGCCAAATTAATATTTAAAAAAAATGAAGACGAAAGGGATTATATTTGGGTCGGTTACACCTAAGAGATAATTACACGAACAGAAACCTATACATAGAATAGGTTGATGAATAAGAACTTATCCTCGCACATTTGTCAAGGGTACAAATGCCGGTGACAATGAAATCTGCACAGAAGAAGCTCTTTCCTTGTTTTGGACGTTTCTTTCAACATGCATGAGTGAGTTGAGCGACACTAGTGATTACTGTAATCGGTGACAAAAAGTAAAAGAGATCTGCTGCAAATAATAAGCTAGTTAAGCGTGTGACATGGACTGGGGGATATAGGGACCAAAAGGTTAAGGATGAGTTCATCAGGACAAATGGTACGGTAAATTAAGCAACACAGTATAACATAATTGACACATAACCTTATCTTTAAAATACGTCGTCACATATTTAATTTTCAGGTTTGTGTATATAAAAAAAATTATTAAAAAAAAAAGTCAATATCTTAAATGCATTTAAATATCTTGAAATGTATATTAATTCTTAACATTAAGAGATAGGGTAAATTAAACTTAATAAAGTAGAAGACGAAAATGAGAGAGAGTGATAGGAGGATGTAACTCACACAATTTGGCATACACACGGCTTGTTATTAAACGCAACAAAACGAGTCAGAACGCGCAGGGTGGTTGTGTAATGTTGCTATAAGATGGAGTCGCTGTCCGTGATGGAATTTTTAGTACAGCTGTAACAAGCCTATACAGTATTGGGGTACGTAACACATAACAATAATAATAAAAATATGAATATGATGAAGTAATGAATGTTGCGTTTAAGTATATGGCTACTGGATACTGAACTCGTAAATTGGTTAGGTTAAGAGATTAGGTGGTAGAATTTACAGTGTCGAGCTGCACGAATTGATTTCATTTTTGCATACGCGATAGGCACCAAGACAAGGAATTGCACAAACAATGGAAATGATGTCCATGCATCTTTGAAGGTGTTGTTGCACTGCACGAATTTGTAGGTACTTGTTTTAGCGTGTTGAAGACATGACAATGACATACGTGACGACTCAGTATGTACTGTACTTTTTGACCTGTTTGGAAGCTGTTTTAGCCTGCCGTTTTGCTTTCGGCCATTTAGTTTAGGAAGGTGTTGTTAGCGTGCCGCGCATGCTAGAGTAGTGAAAATGAATAAGGCCAAAAATTTTCTAATTAACAATACATATAGTATCTACACTTAAACGCATATATGCTTTCCTTAAGTTTATTATTATTATTATTATTTTTAAATCACAAATATGAGGCAATTTTATTCAAACTGAATAAGTATAACTATTATAAACATTTTTTTTTTTATTAAACTACATACTCAGTTCAAACTTGAAACCATTATCTAAACTAGAACATTCCATTCTAGTTGATTTATGCTTTCTGATGGTCTTGGATTTGTTATTTCTTTAAAAGAAGAAAAGAAAAACTATAAGTTAAAAAATAACGTTAGTTTTCTATTTAGTATAACGCGTTTGGTGCATGGGTAATGAATGCCCTGGAAGGTGAACTGGTGCATGATGAGTGATAACAGGACCATTCAAATTTATCAAGTTTTCTATAAGATAATAAATTTTAGTTATGAGCACATTTAATGTTCGTTTTCACATTCCGTTCGAACAATACTATAACATATAGCCAATGACATTTTATAATGAATTTTGAATATGAAGTTTTTTAAGCTTGATGCCAGTAAAGCCCATATATAGATTAATATATGCTGCGATAACGTCAAAGAAAAATAAAAATACTAGTATGAACATGTAAGGTCAAACTTCCAAATTTGAAAGAGTGATGGATGTGTAAGTTACACATATATTTAAAAAGCCAAATGAAACACGCATTTGATAAAAAGAAAAAAAGCATAAGCAGGAAAAAAGCGATATGATAAATGACGTTAATGAAAGGAAGGCAAATAGTGAAAATGAGTATAGCATTTGAATTTATAAGAATAACTTAATCTTTATATACATATATAGGCATACACTATCGTATGTCATTCTCTCTGTCAACGAACTAATTATTTCAAGTTCAACACGATACACATAAGATTGGACCTTTCAGCAAAGAAAGGAAACATGATATGAATGTATGTGTATAACTCGTTGTTGGTTTTAAAGGTCATTATGAAGGAAAGCCAGCTGGAGGAGGAATCCGATGCTGATATCTCAGATAAAAAAGACTCGCATCCATTTAGTGCTCGATACTTCTTTGATTAACTTTTTGGACCTTCAAAAGTGTGTTTGCTCAATGTGAAAGGATGGTGAAAAGGAAATTACATTTAATTCTATTTTGCATTAGGATAAAGAGAAAGCTACTTTATAAACGAATTGCAAAAATGTCAAGCTTTTGAATCGCACTGCCCATCAATGATCAATGAATGAGGAACAAAATATGTTAATATTGATTTCGCATGCATTATAATTTTTTCAATTTAAATTTAGTGTGTGTGTGTATATATATATATATATATATGGAATTGTATATACATCTACATTTTTCTTCGTGTCATTTGAATAAAATTGACTCTTTCAACTTAATTTTTTAAATTAAGTTAATTATCTTACAATTTATATTTTTAGGTCAAATTTAAAACTAATTTTATCAATGAAAATTTGGGATGGGAATGGCAACAAAAAACATTAATAGTAAGTACCAATTAAGTAGGACGTGATATTACTTGTTGCGTTGTTGTCCACTTGATCACCAAGTGGGAAAGGCAATTTCTCTATCAGGACTAACATTTTTATAAGTAAAAGGTACCGTTCTTTCTTTTGTGGGCCTCACTTGTCACTCACTCACTCCACATCTTGCCATCTATTTCGGATCAATTAAGTTTGTTTTTTTCGGTAGTGAAGTTTCAGAGAAAGTTACCTAATTCAATTTATGATAGAAAATACTACAAACCTTGATAAAAATTTCTTCCAATGAACTTAAATATCATTTCTGTGAATTATATAAACAATTTTAAATTTAAACACAATTTTTGAAGAAAGTATGAGGTAAAATATCATAACCATTATACAATAATAATGAATAGACTGAGATTTTTTATCATGTCTCCCCTTAAATCTTTAAAATGAAGAATTTTTAATAAGAAAATTGTTTTTATTATGGGTGTAGATAAACTAAGATAAGTTAAGGTTTATAGAGCTTGAGTCTAACTTCTTTATCAAATCAAATGTTTAAGTTTGATCTATTAATTATAAGATTTTTTTAAAATATGATTTACTGTTTTAAAAGCTTGACCTAATCTAAAAGTTTTTTTAAAAAGTTTAATTTCTCATAAAATTTATTAAATATGGTTATAGACATACATTCAAGGTGGAGGCAAAGGTTTATGATTTTTGGATCGTTATAACATTAATATATAATATCTATTAATTTTGCTGATAATTAATCTTTGCTGAAAAACTTGGTTAATAATTTTAATAAAGTCTTCTTTTTTTAATTATGTTTTAAATTTATAATATTAAAATTTGAGACATTATTTAAAAAAAATTAGTTGAGTTCAACTCAAAGCAAAGACATGATAAAAGTTTACAATTTAAGAGAGGACAACATAAGCAAACATGACTTAGGAAACAAAAAATTAAATTTCAACATATACAACATAGGTAAGAAATTCAATATATATAACCAATATATTTTATGAATAAAAGAAATGTATGATTGAATTGAGTAGAAAAGGTAGAGATCATAACATGCAAGAACATAACCATTTATATTTATCACTGTTTGTCAACTATGTTAAAGAATATTTTAAATCAATCGGTACAATTTGTTTGGCAGTTTGCGATTTATTTCATGATTTTATTCATTTTGTGTTTTAATTACTTATTTTATGCTATTGTTTCCTTAAAAATTAAAAAGATGGAAATATGGTGTTCACTTTGAATTTTATTCGTTTAAATGAAAATAAAAAACCTCAAAATAATCACTAACGAATGACAAAATAATAATTTAACAACACACAAGATTCATACAATGCAAAATAGAGAGAAACTGTGATTTATCAAGTAAAGAAGAATGAATATAGAATGGATATATAACAAGTTAGGAAGAGTGGAGTTGTTGAAAAAGAGAACCGGTAAAAGAGAACCAACGGGAGGCAAAATACGATAACATGTATGAGAATGAATAGAGTGGAAACATAACATGATATGTAATTTTTTTTTTTTTAATTTAAATAGAATGAACCGATAGCGTAATT
Source organism: Pachyrhizus erosus (assembly GCA_026544285.1). Classification (NCBI taxonomy): domain Eukaryota; kingdom Viridiplantae; phylum Streptophyta; class Magnoliopsida; order Fabales; family Fabaceae; genus Pachyrhizus; species Pachyrhizus erosus. Next base: position 12,177 of record JAMLFT010009899.1, read on the forward strand.
TTATTTTTTTTTACATTGACATTCTGATAAGTGTCAATTTTTCATATATTTATTTGGATCTTTTGGGCTTTATTATTGTGGAAATTAGCAACTATTCTCTATTTTAGGACTATATTTATTAAAAATACATGTTTT
>JAMLFT010009900.1:0-12307 GCA_026544285.1 Pachyrhizus erosus
TATGTTAATCTATAATTAAATATAATTAAATTTTATTTTTTTTCTCCTGTAAAAATTAAAAAAAATCAATTATATTAAAAATAAAATTTAAAAAATATTATAAATACAAACAAACTTAATATTAATATTTAAAGTTAATAATTTTTAATAAATATAAATTAATCAACAATGTTTTTATAAAGAAAAATTTAAAAGTATATAATACTAATTATCTGTGCTTCAAATATAATTACCATATTCCATTGCATTCTTTAATTTTTAACAAGTTACCTATGTTTATACGTCTACTCCATGTGCATCACCATCACCATCTTCTGCAACGTTTATCTTCAACGCTAGACAGCAAGAATTAAAAAAATAAAAAATTAAGAGAGAGAAAGTACCGTTTCTCTACTTTTCAAGCTCACAAGACTCGATTTATTTGATCCTCTCTCTTTGCATCGCGCTATTAATTAAATTCCACCGATTCCAGAATATTCCGAACGGAATGTTCCATCGCCGTCCAGATCCAGGTATCACTCAAACTTCACTCTTCTTCTTCTCCTTATTCATCAATGTCGTTTCGTTTATTCCTTATATCAACGCTTTTAACAAATTACTATTTTTTTTCGAATATTCACGTATTTGTAGCGTAAGATTGTTCTGGCAATCCTTTGTGCGTGTTAATTGATAGGCACGAGCAAGGCGATGAGAGTTCGTGTAGAAATTGAATTGATGTTTTCGGCAATTTTTTAATTCTGGTTACTTTCCAATTTACCGTTGAACGAGACTTGTCATGTTATTAACCAAATCTAGATGCCGTGTGTTGAATGTGTACCAAGACACATGGTGGCGGCTACAGGGTTACTTAATTGGCCGGTGTTTCTTTGAGTCGGACGGGGGTTTATGAATTGGTCCTTGTTTCTTAAATTCAGCATTTGCTTCGAAATTGCAAGATTCAACGTTCCAGAAGAGTTCTTTGTTTCCATTTATAGCTGCTGGAATTGGCCTTAGTTCCTGTTGGTCGTTGGGTTTTGGAATTTGAAGTGGGGTTTTAGAATATTTGGTATTTTTTTCACGTCTAGTAAGAAGTTAATAATTATAGCTTTCGAGTTCTTACTTCTAAACAGATTTCCAAATACACTCTACAGCATCTGGAATTGGCTTTTGAGTTCTTGTTGTTTGTTGTGCTTTTGATTTTGGATTGTTTTCTGCTCGGCTTGGTTAAGGAGATAAAAAGTAGGGTTGGGAGTTTTTGTTATTATTTATTGTTATTGTTTTGGTGTTATAGAGAATTGAGTTGATGGGGGGTAACAATTCTAAGGAGGATAATAATTGGAGGCAGAATTCACCTGTGCGTTCAAGTTCCTCTGCGTCTTATTGTGGTGCATATCCTGATCCGCACTCGGGTTATACTCGGGGGGGTTACACGTATGAGCCGCAACCGCAACAGCCTTCTTATCCTGCACATCAGCAGTATTATGCCCCTCCTCCGCCGCCGCAAAACTATAGCTATGAACCTCAGCCTCATGATAGTGGCAGAGTGGCCAGCCACAGAAATGAGAAGCAGTTAGACAGAAAGTACTCTAGAATCGCGGATAATTATAATTCCATAGATGAGGTAAGAGATGCTTTGCTTTTAGGTGATGTACTGCTGTTTTTAACTTTAGCTTGTCAAGGGATTATTGAATTCACCAAAGTGAAAGACAAACACTCTGCATGTTTACATTTTTCTGATGAATTTAGAGCTATATGCTATATCTCTACTTTTAAGCGTATTTTCATGTGATCAGGCATGACCTAGCTGATCATGATATTCTCTTGCAATTTGCATATTTCTGTCAATGATGGTCCTTTTTATTCATCTTTATCTTTTAGGAATATTTTTTATGCCTTGTCATCATTTTAATTCTTACATGCTGACATTTGTCACTTATTGTATTTCATTACAGGTGACTGAGGCTCTTTCTCGTGCTGGCCTTGAGTCTTCAAATCTTATTCTTGGTATTGATTTCACTAAGAGCAATGAGTGGACAGGTTATGCCTTACTCATAAATTTAGTGTTTTAGATAAAATTGCAATTTATGCAATGTGTTGTGAAATGTATGCTGAACTTGGTGCTACTTTCAGGAAAGCATTCATTTAACAGAAAAAGTTTGCATCACATTGGGAATGGTCCAAATCCCTATGAACAAGCAATATCAATTATTGGGAAAACCTTGGCTGCATTTGATGAGGATAACTTGATTCCTTGTTTTGGATTTGGGGATGGTATGTTTCTCAAAGTTCTCAGAACTTATTATTTTATAGAAGTTCTGTTTGTTGTTTAAATGTGGTAATGGGCATTACGGTGATATCATGGCAGCATCAACACACGATCAAGATGTCTTCAGTTTCTTTCCGGATGAACGATTTTGCAATGGATTTGAAGAAGTTTTGGGTCGGTATAGGGAAATTGTTCCTAATATTCGACTTGCAGGTTATATTTATACTACATCCCTTGTTCTTCTGCAAACTCTACTTATTCCTGTTGTAGATATTGTAATACTGAGCTAATTTGGACTAACGATTTTATGTCAGGTCCTACTTCATTTGCACCAATCATTGAAATGGCCATGACAATAGTTGAGCAGAGTGGAGGCCAGTACCATGTTTTGGTGATAATTGCAGATGGCCAGGTATGCTATTTTATACTCAGAATGCTTAGTTGTCATCAATTAAGCATTTTTTCTGGTGTACATGACCATGTCTCCATTTTCTGGATTTGGCTCAGGAAATGACTTAGTTTGCAAAACTGAAATGTATCCTGCTTTCTCCTTCATGGAGCTTCTATTATTCAGAGATAAAAGTAGTTGGGACTAAGAATCCAAAAAAGCAAAAAAGTTTTTAACAACTAATACTTGTGTAGATTACTTTGCTTCATGTCCCTCTTGATAATTTGTTTGTTTATTTGTTGGGACTGGTCTTTTCTTGTCTTAATTTGCTTTCAAAACATTAGATTTTAAATGGACAGGAAATATATATTTATCATACATGAAATTCCACTCTTCCTGTAATTTCTTGTATTTAAAGTCATGGTTGCTACAATGCAATTTAAAGTAGTTTGTAAGACTTTCAATTGCTATAATGGTACTTTGCTTAGTATAAGCTCACCTGCATTGATATTTGCCACAGGTAACAAGAAGTATTGACACTGAACGTGGGAGGCTAAGTCCACAGGAGCAGAAGACTGTGGATGCCATTGTTGAGGCCAGGTGATTATCCTGCTGGTTAACAATGTTTTGTCTGTTCAAATATCTTTTCTGATTTATGTGCTTTTTCACAGTAAATTTCCTCTTTCAATCATATTGGTTGGTGTTGGAGATGGTCCTTGGGACATGATGAAAGAGTTTGATGACAATATCCCTGCTCGGGCCTTTGATAATTTTCAGGTAATTGATGAGGGGCATACATAATGTTGATTAATACCTGTTAAAATGCTCTAATTAGTGGGAATTGATTGACTGAATTATTGTGGGTTTCTTTGTACTTGTTTAGTTTGTGAATTTCACAGAAATTATGTCAAAAAATATTCCTCCTTCTCGTAAAGAGGCAGCATTTGCTCTTGCAGCTCTGATGGAAATTCCTTCTCAGTATAAGGCAGCAATAGAGCTTAATCTCTTGGGGTAAATTTTTGGTTCTTTACCCTTTAAATATATTCTTTTTTCCTGAAATAAAACTTGAGTTCAAATTCTGACAAATTTTGGTTGTTCTGTGTTTATTACTATTAAATAGTAGTCGAAACGCCAATGCTCCTCAGAGAGTTGCCCTCCCAACACCATCATATGGTTCAGCATCTATGGGCACTTCAAAACCTTATGGTTCAGCATCTTTTGACGCTTCAAAACCATATGGTTCATCTTTTGAAGCCTCAAAACCTTATAGTTCTGCATCTTTTGGCAGTTCAAAACCTTCTCATGCTGCTAGCTTTGAGAAGAGTGCCCCTTATTATGACAACAGCAACTTTGGCACAGCTCCGCCTGCCCCAAGTTCCACATACGACAATCAGGTACAACCCCTACAAATTACAAAATGCCTCTGATAGAAATGTGTCATGTTTACGGTCGGGTCTTATTGGGAGCAAATACAAATGTAATACGGCATTACTCAATTACGTGAATATACATTATATTTCCTTTTCCTTGTCTTGTTCCAACCTATCTTTCATTTGGCATTATTTTTACATGCCTTAGTTAAGAAATTAGACTACTCATCTAACAGCATCTACCTGTTCTAATGGGTGGTACCTGCTTAATTTTGTTGCACATTTTCATGCTGTCTTTGTTCACGAACCCCGGTTGTAGGTGCATAATTTTATTGTCTTGTTGTCTGTTTTGCATTTTATATGTCCAATATTGGGGCTGGATTTGAAATGGTTGTGTTATGAATTTATTATTCAAGATTATTATTGTCATACTGTACAATTAACATGTTGAATTGGTCTTGTGCAGCTTTGCCCCATATGTCTGAGCAATCCCAAAGACATGGCCTTCGGATGTGGGCATCAGGTAAAACAATATTTTCAATTTCTTTCCATACTTTTTAAGGAAAAATCAGATAAGGCAGTGCTTATGACATCCATTTTTATGTTACGTGACAGACATGTTGTGAATGTGGACCAGATCTTCAGACGTGTCCCATCTGTAGGAGCCCCATTAACACCAGAATTAAGCTTTACTAGGCGGCGTCTTTCATTGTGAAGTAATTATTTTGTACTGTAAGCTAAATTCTTTTATTTTTTTATCCTTTCTGGTTGTATACAACGTTAGATTAGCTCTCTGTTTCAATTGGTGAAAAATGGTACAATAAAAATATATCCAAACCAATTAAACTAATTGGTTTTATTTGGTTTGAACTTGTAAAAAAAATTTCTTCAAACCCCAACTGAACTATAATCTGAAGAACAGGTTTGTTTAATTCAACCATTTTCGATTGCAGAGTAAATTGATGAAAGAAAAGCCAAGATTTCAGCACTTGTAATCAACCAATTCTTATCATAAATCACAAATCCTAAGTTATACGTACAAATTCTTAGACCCGCGGGTTCTTATCACGAAATTCGACACCTGAGTTGAGTCAATGGTTATCGGTTTTGAATAGTTTGGTTTGAGTCAAACCTGATGACATAAACTAATATGATTGTTTTGGATTGGACTTTCACGTTGATCAGGTCATCCTTTTAAAACACTTTTAAGGTCAAAACAAGCTTATTCTTTTCCAACATAAATTACCATCAGATGAATTTTTGCCGGATAAACTCCATTTTGGTTTGCAAAATAAGTTGTTTATATTAGAAATCAAACGAAGAATGTAACATTTTCAAGACACTAATCTGAAGCTCGAAAATATTGTGGTGAGAACACGGAATTTAGGATTTAAGGTTTCTAAATTGAACAGTCCTACCGTAGGGTGGTATTTGTACAGTTGCCCGCTTTTAAACAGATGTTGTAGTCGAATTCTTGAGAATAAGAATGCATCGAACGAATATTGTGGGACATATGTTGTAAAGGTGATATTTGAGGTTGTGAGGTGAGATGAACTGAGATGAATTTATTTGTTTTTATTGAATTCAAAGATTTAACAATTTACGTATTTTATTCAATTAAGTGAGTTATATCTCTTGGTATATATAATTATTTATTTAAGTCTAAATTTGAATTTGACTTGATCATTACTTGATGAATTAGGATAACATATGGTGTCAAGTTAATTATTATCGTAATATGTTAATTTTAACATTGTTTATAATTAAATAGTAGAATAAAAATGAAACTTAAATTGAAGCATATTTTATATATATATTTAAAAATAAAAAAATTAAATATGAATTTGATAATTAAAAAATATGATAATTTTATTTAAACATAATTGAAGATATCAAATTAGCTAATGAGATATTAAAAATAATTTAATAAAGTAAAATTATATTTGATTATTTTATCAAACTTTTTGACGACATAACAAGTTACTACTAGACAATTAATGTCGCTATTACATCATTTAACGTTGTCATTAGATAATAAGGGATAACAAAAATATATTTAAAAAACTAAAATTAAACAAACATAAACTTCAAATGACTAAAATAAAAAAAGATCCTATTTCTTAAGGGGCAAAATCATATTTAAATTTAAATAAAATTTTTATAAAATAATAAACATAATACAAGATTATATAAAAATATTATCTATCAAATAAATTTTCCATTATTAATAATATATAAAACTCAAGACTTTAAAAGAATATAGGACATTAGATCAAATTGGGACAATCCAAACTTATTCTCAAAATATATTGGGTTTAATTAACTTGACAAAATTGATCTAAGGTGAAACTAGGTTTGAGGGATGGGATAGATCATGTACCCGTTAACAAATCCTACTCGTGTTCTTGAATTTTTTTGGAGAGATACATCATCAAGTACTACAAAACATTAAGTAACCTAACTTTTATGTGATTCATTGAGAAATATGGTTGATTGTACTTTAAAGCACCTAACATATCATTAAATGTTCAAGTCATTTGATTAAATCAATAGTGGTGGAGAGATAATGTAATTCCTTGTTGAATATAAGGATGAATGTTGCAAAAATAACAATATTCATGTTAATTAAAATTGTTGTAGCTTGAGTAACAAATAACTATAGTTAACTATATCAAAATTTCTTCTCAACAAAAATTATTAACCATAGCACATGCACAATACTTTAACAACTTCTTTTTCACTCTAATCAACTAAGCTTTAGCAAAAATAACACAATTTTGTGTTACGAGACATCAACAAAATGTATGCAAGCAAGAAAGTATAAGTATGAAGTGAATGCAAATAGTTACTCCCTATTTGGTGTTATATAGAAGCAATGTGCAACTTAAGTTACATAAGTTATTTAAAGTACAATTTATCTAGCATTTTAAAAATAAATAAACAAAAAGAAAGAAAGAAAAGTCATTTTTTTTATTGTATAATGGCAATTGAGGGTTGAACCTAAGACCTCATGCAAAGCTATATTTCTAATGTATTTGTTAGGATAAGTCTAGGAAGACCAAAAAATGCCCTAAAACCAAACTAGTTAGAGGTTTATTAGATATTTATATATGAAGCAAAGACATGAAAGATGTCAAGTCCCTAAATATCTCATAGTTTTGATGATAACAAAGTTATTAAAATTTAATGAATTTAATGAGTTAATGAGGGTTATTGAGCCTTGCAAAACAATATTGCATCCAATGAAGATATCAATATATTTTCTCTAACTTAGATGTGCCAAAAATGAGTTTCTAACATGGCATCCAATGCACTACTACACATGTGTCCAAATGCTTTAATGAAAATTTAATGTCAAACTTGTTGTTTTGAACTTGCATCCGAAGTCTTACGTAGAAAGCTTGCGTCCATTATTTTATAACTCACTTAAGTTTTCTATCATCCAAATGAACATGTGCTTAAAGCTGCCTTTTCTATAATGTCCATTTTATTAAGGTTTTATACTCTAAAAAATTTTCCTAGTTTAGTATAATAACTTTTGTTATTTTCAAATATACCTTAACATTTGAATTTCTAACATTTTATGAAAATCATGATATTTTGAATATAAGTACAACCTTTAATCAAAGTAATTAACCTCAATAAGGCTAGTATAAAAAGAGAAGATTAAAAAGAAGGAATGTACAAAAACAAAGTCTATGTGTTAGAAAAGTACAAACACTTTTGGTAAAGAAAGGACAATTTTAATCTCTCATAATTTATATGTAGACACTTCAAAAGTAGTAATGTAAAGTACTTTACATGCATTAGATGAGTATTCAAAATAGGAAGAAGTAGTAATGTAAAGTACTTTACATGCATTAAGACCTGTAAAGGACTGCTTGTTTTATAACTAGGTTGATTAGTGGAGTCTTTTGTGTTGAAGGAAAAGTGACGTAGCTTAGATAACACATATTCTTTATGTCTTTGTTTTCCCTCACATTTTTATTGAGCGATCCTTTTTATCTTGTTGAAAACATAATTTGTGAAAAGATTACTAAAATTCACATATATACTATTCAACCCCTTACTCTAATGTATTTCATATATTCCAATTTATATTATAATTATATCATTTTTATTTTATTTCTTTTAAAATAATAGGATGTTTACACATGAAAAATTATAATTCATTGATTAACACCCATTAGAGTTATATCAATGTATTCCTCTTTGGATACCACTAAGAATGAAAAATCTAAAAGTCTATTTTAGCTTTTATGTAGCTCTTTAATGGACTTAATAGTTTTAAGTAGTCTAATTTTACCTCTTTATCAATTAGTGTTTTCACTAAAAGTTAGATTATAAAAAGGGCTACCTATATAGGTTGGATAAGGTGCAAACTAAATACTAACAGGTGAATGAAGTCATCAAAGGGAGAAGGACTACTATTGGGTTAAAGTCATTAAAGTGAAAGCCATCATTGAAGTTAATTCTTAAAGAAGGCATAAATGTTAAGAGTTCCACATTGAGCAGAATAAACTATTTGATGTAATACTTTTTATTAATAGTTGACTTATGAAAAGGGCTACTTATAGACTAAATTAAGGTGTAATACCAAATATTGATAAGTGAAATATATCATCAAAGGGGTAAAGGCTACCACTAGGTCAATGTCGATAAAGTGAAAATTGTTGTCAACATCAACCCTTAAAAGGGATGTCAATGTTAAAAGGCTCACATCGAGTATATACTCCTTAATGTGATACTTAAGTCATGAGGTTTTCCCACCTAATGGATCAGTCTCTTAGATTTGACTCGCTCTTGTGCTAAAGTCCTAACAATTGGTGATTTTATTGAGTTAAGCTACAAAAAGGGCTAGTTATAGGTCGAGTTATGAAAAAAAATACTTGATGTGGTACGTAAGCCTTCTGCCACCTAATTTAAGGGAGATGAGGTTTGGGAAGAATGGTGGATACACATACAACATTATGGGGGCAATTTCCCTCATAAGTATTTTTTTTTTAACTTAAACATATTTGATAAAAAAAATTACCCCTATAAAAAAAATTTGTTGCCCTCACAATACATTTTTTAAAATGAAAGTAAAATGTTATAAAAGATAAAAGAAAGAATAAATTGATACTAATTTTACCACTTTATCTTTCTATGTTTTACATTCTCACTCCTCTAAACCTTTAAAAATGAAATGAGCAATTATACGAGAGATAAAATGTTTGAATGATTATGGATGGTCTAAGGTATTTTAATTAACATGTGAGGACTTGAATGGTGGTAAGGTCATATGTGGGAACTTGGGGATATTGCTTTGAATATCAAAGGAAATAAACAATAGGGATAAAGGAGAACAACAAAGAGAGTTGTGGTGCAACATCATATTTTTGATATAGCAAATTTATAAAAAAATTATATTAGAAGAATTTATTTGTTCCTTTTTAATTTAGTCAAATATGATATAGAATTTTAATTTTTCTAAGTAGAATATTATTTAGTAGATGATATTTTAAAGGAGAGAAAGAGAAAGGAAGAAAGAAAGAAAGAAAGAATTTTTAATTAGATTTATGATGTTAAAATAAAATATATATATACCAAATTTCCAACTAAGAACTAGATTTATGATGTTTTAAATAAAATAAAAATAAATTAAGGGAAGAATAAAAATTAGAAGTCAGAATATAAATTTTTAAAAGATAAAAATAAATTTTTTTAGGAATTAAATATGAATAAAATATATTTTTAATAAAACAAATAAATTTTACTCAATAAAATAAATAATTGGGAAAAGAAAATTAAAATTAGTGTAAGAAAACTATAATCAAGTTTTTTAGATTTTTTGAAAGAATTTAGAAATTAAACATGGAATTATTAAAAACTAAAAACAGAAATTAAAAAGAAAGAAAAAAAAGAAAAGAAAAAAAGAAAAAGGAAAGGTATAGGAATATAAGCAAGGACAGGTTCGAACCCATGACCTTGCAGCAAAGGGGGAGAGAGCACGTCTCCAAACAAACTAAGCTACCTAACAAGGGTAACATTCAAGTGAATTCATTAAAATAAAAGGTAAAGGTGTTGAGTTAAATAAAGAAATAAAACGCGAAATGCAAAAAGAGGTGTGGGACGAGTTCGAAGAAAGACACATGAGGGTCGAAGTGTAGGAAGAGAGAGCAAGGATTGTCATTTGTCTGCTAGGCCCATGCTGTTATTTCTTATAAATTAAAAGTACTTAAGCTTTCCTAAGAAACGTAAACTACCATTGAAGCTCTTCGTCACCTCCTTTAACCTCGAGATTATTCTCTACAACTTCGCCACCACTACCAGGGTACACACTGTCATTCCTTGAGACCTCCCTAGCTAGCTACCTATGACCTATGGTTACTTCGACTCAAAGAAAGGAGGCAGAAAAAACTTCTATAAATATAGAATCAATTTGCAAAATGAAGGAATTACAAAACACCTTTATTGATCAAATTCTCCTCAAACTTTCCATCCCTTCACTTCATTTTAACCTAGATAGCTTTAGAATCATTTGTACAATGATTCTGTTGAAGAAATTTGAAGAACTGATCAAGGAATCGTGGTTTTGCAGTGACGTCAGAGCATCACCGAAGGTTCACCAAAAAACTCAACTCTAGGTAGGAGGAGTTATCTTTTCTTCATTTTTAATTGCTTAAAACATTCTCTGTTGTTCAAATTTTGTTTTTTTAAGGATTGGTAAACAAAGGTAATAAAATTCACGAAAAATGGTTTGAATTAAGAACTTCAAATTAGCAAAATTGAAACTTATCGAATTGGTCCAGTACATCAATTTTGATCAAATTATTATTAATATAAGCTTCGTCCTAGGCATTCAAAGGATTCTGAATAAATAATTTCTCAAATTGCTGACAGGAATAAAAAATAACCCAAAACTAGAACCACTTTTTTTTGTTTTGAACAAAAATTAAATTTCTCAAACAACAAATCAAGGGTAATAGGTGGACCCTAAGGATTTGAGGGAGTCAAATTTTGTTTACCATGGTTGAGAAATAGGAAAGATTAGGAATAGAGCATTTTAAATGCAGTTTTAAACCAGAAGAAGCCTCTGATCTAGAGGTTGAAGATGAAGATGACTATTTTGCCCTTAAGATTGAAAAATTATCAAAATACCCTTGACCTAAAATTTTGAAATATCTGATTTTTCTCACCAAAAATCTTGAAAATCATTTAGAAGATACCTCTGCCCAATACTTAAGCTTTAAAGGCAGATTTCTTAGAAATTTCAAAGTAAAAATTAAACTTTATTTTCCAAAATTACCAAATTACCCCTAAGTATGAAAATTGGTAAATTTTGAACTGCTTTATTCAATAAATAAAGGGAAACAAGGTCAGGACTATTTTATATAATAACCTATAGTGAACTTGTCATTTTTAGAAAATTAAAAATCCTTAGAAATAAATTTTTATCCCAAATGACCAAAATGCCCCTATGTTTTAAAAATCAAAATTTACCACTATTTGGTCATTCTAAATTTAGGGAAAAATATTCTAAGCACTCTCTAGTACTAATGGGAACATTTATAATAATTTATGAGTTGAAATGTGAAGGAATAATCCTTAAATGAACAAATTTTATAAAATGACCAAAGTACCCCTCTTAAGAATTTTTTTTTTAAATAACCCCTTTTTCAGTAAAATCTCTAAACTAAGACAAATAGAGAATCAAAACATTCTATATTTACTTCTTTCACATAAAATATAAAGATAAAAAGAGATCTTGTAGAAAATATAAAATGACCATTTTATCCTTATCTTGCTCTTTGAATATAATGTATAATATTGATTGTTGTGATCATTGAATATGCTTTTAAATGTATTGAGTTTATGAGGTAAATGTGTTTTCATACCTCTACTGCTAATGGGAGATAAGTATTCATGATGATTGTCCACTTGAGACAGTAAATTCTAAAATAACCCTAGGATAGAAGATGAATTGAGAAATGCTCAAACAATGATAACATATCTAGAATGATAGTGATGTAAAGATAAAATGTGGATGTTATCCATAAAATCTTTGAACCTATCATTAGTACCAAGACAAAAAGAATAGTAGGATTGGCAGAAGAAATAAGGAAGGTAGATTGAATTGAAAATCCTAAATGAATGAGAACTAAGAATGGGGAATGCAATGGTTGACCACAAAAGGTATATGAGGAATGTATGCAGGCTCTGGTGAGACCTAGGGGGTAGATGATGTAACATCCCATTTTTCCAAGCTAATAAAAATATTATTATTTCAATATAAATAAAGTAATTAGTTAGATAATAGAA
>JAMLFT010009901.1:0-12304 GCA_026544285.1 Pachyrhizus erosus
AAAATTATTTGAGTAATATATATATATATATATATATATATATATATATGCATGTCACTTTTTCGTTGAGGTACCCTTCATGCAATTGTTTTACTTGCTTTTTTTTGTTTTTTTTTTTTTAAATAAATTCTCAGCAATCAAACGATTCTCTTCTCTTGGGCTCTGTTTAATTTTTTTTAAGGTTCTATTATTTTCCTTTTTATCTTTTATATCATCTAAAATCTAAACATCAAAAATTAAAATGACGTAAATCTTAATTAAAATTAGAACAAAATTAATGAATTATTTTTTCTTTTCTTAATAAGTTAATACCATAAAATTCAATTTTTTAAGGACAAATTCAATAAAATAATTTAAATGATTGGCATAACTTATCTAAAAACTATTAGAAAGATGGATAATGTATGTAATTATCAGGCATGATGGTGTCAGTTTCTCGGGTTTGGTTAACAAATATAAGATCTTCATTGATGTGAAAGTAACCATTGTTGATTGGTCATAACTCAAAATTAAAAGCTAATGGTGAGAACACAAGGAAATTGTAAAATTTATAGCGACAAAAAGAAATCTGTTGTTCATAAGGGTATCTTAGAGAAAGATGTTTCATGGTTACCTCACATAAGTGCGGTTGCATGAGAATATATTTGAATTGACAGAATAAAGTTGAACAAAACAGAATCACATTTAGTTTTATTATTTGGATTATTTAAAATAAGATTTGATAAGACATATTATATTTTATATTATTTAATATTTTCTTTTTTCTTTTCTTTCAATTTGAGATAAGATGGAATTGTTTTTTCTCATTTCATGTAAAAAAGATTACTGTATTCCATGTTATTTTGTTATATCTTATGTCATTAATTACAAATTAAATATTTGAATTTAGCCTTATATAAACAATTGTTAAATATAATTAATTTTTACAATCCCTATGTGATTAGTTTTATCATTTTTCCCTCCTAAAAAATAGAAAAGATAATAAAGAAAATAGATTAGGACAAATGAAGTGAGTTCATTTGTCTACCTAATACTTATCCAGCTTTTTAGTTTCTTAAATTCTTTTATAGAATTCTCTCCTTTTGGTACATGTTCTAAGCAGCTTCAACAAGTAATTTGGTGCCAAAACTCCAATAAAATAAACAGCTCGAAACCCAACAAAAGTCAACATATTATTAAAGAATCAAATCGTATGAGAATGGAAGAGTCAACGCTTAGGCAATCTGCACCAATGTTCTTCATGGAATTACACTTTTTTCTCTACCAAACCTTCCCTGTCAGTTATGACTCATGACTTATCTTATTAATTTTATGTGTGATGCAAAAGCGTTGAAAACTTCATTTACTTAAAGAGAAACAAATAATTACGTGCAAGTGTGCAACAAACAAATATTAACACTAACTCAATAATTATGCACTTTTCTGTCCGTAAGCATTGTTTTCCTCTCCAATTAAAACGGTCAGAATATAATTTTATGATTATTCTAAGTTTTATTTCAACGATATATTCGTACTCATTCCAATGCAGAATCTCGATCTTTTATATTATTTTAAACAGCGTATTGTTGTATCCTGATGTTGTTTTAAATCTTTATTTATTTATTTGGTCTCTTCAATAATGTACCTTCTCCCTTGGCTGCATCTCTTGCCACGGTCTAAAATTTTACACCTAAGTATTTTGTCCATTTTTGTATTCAATGTTAGTTAATCTTCCCGTGACACTATTCCTTTTAATTGAAGTGAAAGTAGACTTTAAACTAAGATTAGGTAGCAATTAAAAACGAATGGAAAACGCTGATTGGGTTGTAAGCCAATAAAACTCTGAAAGGTAAAAATTCTTTGTAGCGAGGCCATTATTGAGGTTCTTCCTCCATACCCAGGCTATGGCCTTTGTTTCCCACGAATAATGTGAACTTGGTGACAATGTAGCTAACAAAGTTAAATCCTTCTTTTTTTTTTTTTTTCATTTTTTAGGTTGTAAAATTAAAAAGTTAATGGGCAAAGGTCAATAAGGACTTAACGTGCTAGTGTTTTGAAAGAAAAAACAAATAATTTTGCACGCAGCGTACGCACCGAAACTTTTTGTAATAGTGACCACATAGTGGTTTGAAGCATGTATAGAAGCGTGAATAAAAGCGTAGGAACCAGAAAAAGATCGTGTTGATAGCAAGCACTATTGTGGGTTAGTACCAAAATAGATAAGAAAAATGTCCCTGTCACAATTTTCCTATACACTTGGCCTTTACATCATGTGTGATAAAATGTTGAGTAATGTGAAAAAGAAAATAAGATGGAATAAATAAACTGACTCTTTTACAATAAATATAAACTCATATAAATGTTTTTTTTTCTGTTGTCTAAGAAGATATTTTAGTCGAGAGCCAGATATTAATCCTCTAAATTATAGAAATTTGTTTAAAAGGTTGATATGAACTCAAACTCTTAATCATCATTAACAGTGAATTAGATCTAAAATAAAGTTTGAGAGAAATTTTTATTTTAAATGGAATAACTATACATTGATTTTTCTTTTTAATTTATGTAACCTTTTTGTTTTATAAGAATTAAAAATACTGTTTTATAGACTTAAAACTTGAATGTTAATCTTCTCCTTGAATTGATCCTTTGATAATCAGATGCTTAAAAAAATGTTTATCTGCCCATTATAACACAAAATTTTGTTGAAATAATGGACGTTTTAAGTACACTGTAATGTTTCGTTTTTCGGGGGTTGCTTATGCTTGAATCCTGGGAGACTGTGCAAAGGCGTGGATGGTATAAAGTTAACACTGAATATGAAAGATGAGATTTGAGGCACTTTGTCTTCATGTATTTTGGTTTATGTATATTTATTAGGAATCTCGGCAATACTAATACAATGAAGCAAATATTATCTCCCTTAACTTTATTGAACCTAATTAGGATAATACAACATAATTTGAGGGTATAAATTATACGATATAATACACCAAACCTCACATGGTTTTGGCTTCATACGGGAAGAATTAATGAAGCTGGTCTCTACTCGGGAATTGACCAAAACCAATGAGGTTGTTTTCTCTCTTATGTTTTCTTCTCATATTAAATTTGGAAGTAGGTGGTTTAGGTTGAGAAAAAAAAAAAGATGCTTAACTCTCTAATCAGTTGGAACGTAGAATAGAAATGCACATATGGAAGATGACAATGGAGACACCTAACACATTGTCCTGTGCTTTCACCTGTGGATAAAGGAATAAAACAAAAATATAAAAAGAATAAAACTCAAGGAAAAACCGTAAAAAAGAGAAAGCCTAAACGTATAGAAGTTATCTTCATTCATTTTTCCCATCTATCATTATGAAAACTAACTTTCTCATATATCATCATGCATGCTTGAAATCTTATGGCGTTTGGTTTTCCTTTTAAGAAAACTTGAAGAATCTTATCACGGCAAAGCATACAGCAAGGCCAGATGTTCGTATCTTATGCTTGAATATCCTGAGGAAAATCTTAGTATTCGGATTGTCATAATGTGTTTGTACCAATTTAGTTGACAATTTTTGAAGTTTAAATGACTGGTACTCCTGTAAAGTCGACAATTTTTTTAAGTTTAAATGACTTGGTATTCTTATAAAGTCAAATCGTGCTCAAACATGTTTTTCTTAAACTTGTAAAAACTACTTCGAAGATACTAGGAATTTGTATAGCGGCATTGTGAACAAAATTTAAGGATTACAAAAGTGGCCCCACTTGGGTCACCTTTTTTCTCAGGCACGAGGGGATCTTTTTCTTCTTGTTCTATAATTCTCTTGAACACAACCCATCAAATTATCTTGTTCCCTTTTAGTTCCCAAGTCCCTACCACAAAAGCTACTAAAGAAATATAAAATATTCAATTTGTTGCCCAGAGAAAAAAGGGTGAAAAGGCATCAAAACCATGGTTAAACTGAAAAGGTACGTAGAAACTAGAAAGGCATTACTATATTTTTAAGATAAATTATAGGTTGTAGTTCTTCATTTACCACACACATTGCCCATATCCATACTATTTAAACTTTCTTATTAAACAAAGTAGGCAGGGCTGACTCTGGTACTATTTAAAGCCGTATCTTAACATCCTACCCGCACTTGAACTTGTGTCATTATTCATTATTATTATTCCTTCATTTCCCATCCTTTTTTTCCTACTATTCTCATTTTACACCCATAAAAAATTTGAGGCCTTCTTAATTGTTCTCTATTATTCTATCCTCTATACATAATGGACCTCCTAGTCCTATAGCGCACCTTTTGAATCAGTTTATCTTCTGTCTGAACCTTGGAAATGAAACTCATATCTGTCAGACATTCTGCAATGGGTTCCATTTGGATGTGCCACTTCTTTCTGGTATTGTCCATACTTGACACTGCTTTTATTGCAACTACGGCCAATAATGCAACAGATTCCTACTGGCTTCTCAGAGTTAAATCAGAACTGGTCGATCCATTAGGGGCCCTTAGCAACTGGTCTCCAACAACTCACATCTGCAACTGGAATGGAATAAAATGTGCAATTGATCAGGAACATATTATAGGCATGAATCTGTCTGGTTCAGGCGTATCAGGTTTCATTTCAGTTGAGTTCAGTCACTTCACTTCTCTTCAAACACTTGATCTGTCTTCAAATTCTCTATCTGGCTCCATCCCTTCAGAGCTGGGTCAGCTTCAAAATCTAAGAGTATTGCTACTATACTCAAATGATCTCTCTGGTAACATTCCTGCAGAGATAAGTAACTTGAGGAAGTTGCAAGTTCTTAGAATAGGAGACAACATGTTGACAGGTGAAATTCCTCCTAGTATTGCCAATTTAAATGAGTTGACAGTTTTGGCTCTAGGCTACTGCAACTTGAATGGAAGCATACCTGTTGGGATTGGTAGATTGAACCATCTAATATCTCTTGATTTACAAATGAACAGCCTTAGTGGCCCCATACCTGAAGACATTCAAGGTTGTGAAGGGCTCCAAAACTTCGCTGCATCAAACAACATGCTTGAAGGAGACATACCATCCTCTATGGGGTCTCTTAAATCTTTGCAGATTCTGAATATTGCCAATAACAGTTTATCTGGATCAATTCCTACAGCTTTGAGTCACCTTTCTAACTTGACATACCTGAATTTGCTTGGAAACAAACTACATGGAGAAATTCCTTCTGAGCTTAATAATTTGACTCAGCTGCAGAAACTAGACTTGTCCAAAAACAATCTTTCTGGATCAATACCTCTACTTAATGCAAAATTGCCAAGTCTTGAAACTCTTGTTCTGTCAGATAATGCTCTGACAGGTAGCATTCCAAGTAACTTCTGCCTCAGAGGTTCAAAGCTTCAGCAACTTTTCTTGGCTAGAAATATGCTCTCTGGCAAGTTTCCCTTGGAGTTACTTAACTGCTCCTCAATCCAACAGTTGGACCTTTCTGATAACAGCTTTGAAGGAGAACTTCCTTCCAGCCTGGACAAACTACGGAACCTCACAGATCTTGTGCTCAACAACAACAGCTTTGTTGGATCTCTACCTCCTGAAATTGGGAATATTAGTAGCTTGGAAGGTCTATTCCTATTTGGTAACTTTCTCACAGGTAAAATTCCAATAGAGATTGGAAGGCTGAAGAGATTGAGCATCATTTACCTCTATGATAACCAGATGTCTGGACTCATACCAAGAGAGTTAACAAACTGCACAAGCTTAAAGGAAGTTGACTTCTTTGGAAACCACTTCACAGGGCCAATTCCAGAAACTATAGGTAAGCTCAAGGATTTGGTTGTTCTTCATCTTAGGCAGAATGATTTGTCTGGTTCAATCCCACCAAGCATGGGGTACTGTAAAAGCCTTCAGATATTGGCCTTAGCAGATAACATGTTGTCTGGTTCCATTCCACCCACATTCAGTTACCTTTCAGAACTCACTAAAATTACCCTTTACAACAACTCCTTTGAAGGACCTCTCCCTCATTCACTCTCTACTCTCAAAAGCCTCAAAATCATAAACTTTTCACACAACAAGTTCAGTGGAAGTTTCTTTCCTCTCACTGGTTCAAATTCCCTGACCATTCTGGACCTGACCAACAACAGCTTCTCAGGTCCCATCCCTTCCACTCTAGCCAATTCTAGAAACCTTAGCCGTCTCAGACTTGGACACAACTATCTCACAGGAAGCATTCCTTCTGAATTTGGCCACCTGACTGAGCTCAACTTTCTTGATCTATCATTCAACAATTTAACAGGAGATGTGGCACCTCAACTTTCAAACTCCAAGAAAATGGAACACGTCCTGATAAGTAACAACAGGCTGAGTGGCAAAATACCTGCTTGGTTGGGAAATTTACAAGAACTTGGTGAGCTAGATCTCTCATACAATAACTTCAGTGGGAGGATACCTTCTGAGCTTGGTAACTGCTCAAAACTACTCAAGCTTTCTCTCCATCACAACAATCTCTCTGGTGAAATCCCCCTAGAGATTGGGAACCTCACTTCCCTCAATGTCCTCAACTTGCAAAGGAACAGCTTCTCTGGCTTCATTCCTCCAACAATTCAGCAATGTACTAAGTTGTATGAACTCAGGCTCTCAGAAAACTTGTTGACAGGTGCAATACCAGTTGAGCTAGGAGGGCTAGCTGAGTTGCAAGTCATTTTGGACTTGAGTAAAAATCTCTTCACTGGTGAGATTCCACCATCTCTAGGAAACATCATGAAGCTAGAGAGACTCAATCTTTCTTTCAACCAACTTGAAGGAAAAGTTCCTCGTTCACTTAGCAAACTCACCAGCCTGCACGTGCTGAATCTCTCAAACAACCATCTTAATGGCCAGATTCCTCCAACATTTTCAGGATTCCCACTAAGCTCATTCCTGAACAATAATGGCTTGTGTGGCCCACCACTGGGATCGTGCTCAGAATCCACGGCACAGGGGAAAATACAGTTATCAAACACACAAGTGACAGCAATCATTGTGGCCATTGTCTTTACTTCGACAGTGATATGCTTAGTGATGTTGTATATCATGCTCAGGATCTGGTGCAACTGGAGAAAAGTGGCCATTTCAAGTGCAGAGGGTGGCAATGCTGCTCACAAGACAAGGAATGGAGAGTATTGGAATATGAATTCCTTTGGGCTGATTCCTTCACCAGAGAAGCAGAATTCAGCAACAACTTCATTCTATAATCTCAAAATGGAAACCATGGAAAATACAAATATGTAACATCTTTTTCGTTAGTTTGGGTTCCAAGCTTTGAGGAACCATTAAATCGCAACAGTACTTGCACATCCTCAAATGCTAACATCAATTAATTTAATATAAATACTTCTCGATTCGAAAGCATGCATCATGCCCTAACCGCATTTTGTGGGACCGGAATTCTTCAACAACGAGTACATCATTCCCAAAATATTTTTTTTATAACATTAATTTTTATTTTATCTTTTTTTTTTCTTATTTCCCATTATTATACAATTTTTTATAATAAGAAATTACACTATCAACTAATTCAACATTATGCTTGTGATTGAATAAATACAATACAATCTTATAAACTTTTCGCAATCGATGTATTTTATTTAAATTCATTATATAAATACAATACAATCTCTGCATATTATAAAGATGCCAAAATAGGATAGACTCATTAGGTTAAGTTTTAACCCATCTTATTTAACTTGTTAATGGCAACTCAGTCCATGAACTTTTTTTTGTTTAATAATGAAAAAATAAATGATCATTTTAGATTTTGAAAGTGTGAAACACTAACAATTTAATTTTTAAAAAATAAAAAATTATCTATTTAATCTTTAAATATTGAAAAAAATATATAACATTTTAGTCTTTAAAAAATAAAATTTTTATGAAATTATTTTGTTATTAAATTATAATATTCAAAAGATCCGTTTAACATTAAATTATAAAGTCTAAAATTAATCTGTCATTAAATTATATGATAGGATTAAAATGTCACACTTTTTTCATATTTAATGATTAATTAGGTAATTTTTTCTTTTAATGACAAAATTGTGAACATCTCACACTTTTAAAAATCAAAATGGTCATTTATCTTAATAAAAAATATTTAACATTCATTTGTTTGTTTTTATTTATTTTGATTTTGTGTACTATTTTATATTTTTATTTATTTTCACTTTGTAAGTAGCGGACTATTGCTTACTGAGTAATAATCTAGTTTTAAATGTTAGTTATATGATATTTTATTTTTATTGTGTCAGAATTTTATTAAAAATATTTTAAATAGTATTTTATATGTCTGTATTTTTATTTTTTATATTTTATTTATTTATTATTAATGTTTTATAATGGGTTGACTGACTATGTCATCCTATTATATATAAAGATGAGTTAGGTTTTTCTTTCACTTTATCAATGTGCCTCAATTCATCTCAACTTATTCTTTTGGGAATAGTAAGATTAAATGAATTAACATATTTTACTACTTCTACTGAGATTTTTGTGACATCTATTTTTATTTTTCTATTCAAGGAAAAGTTTACTGCACTCTATCTCTAAAATAATATTTTGAAATCCAAAATTCGCAATTCATAACAATAATTCTTCCTGGACAAAGAGCTTCTATTACCTTGGTTTTTGTACCATTTATTTGTTGTTACCATTAAATTTTCATTAAAACCGTAATTATCATGCCAAATTTGGTACCCTTTATTCTCGTAAGGATGTGTCAAAATTGACTTCATAGGACCCATCATTTGGTGGGAAGCATGCGTATGTAGCATCACTTTCTAAGGTTAGGTAAGCCAAAAATTGATCAGCTAATTATGTTTGCAAACAAATAAAATTTGCTTTTCAGATAGTATATTACACATCCAATCATTGGCGATTAAACACCCATTTATTCCAATTACATCATAAAGCCCACAACAAATTAAAAACCAAACCCAAAGCATTATGTTATCCTGTTGTTGCACAAGTTCATCCAATCATTTATTTCAGCTACATGAAAATTCATTTGGTATATAAATTAAATAAGAATAACTTCTTAAATATTAAGGGAGCATTTGATAGAGGGAAATTTTTTTGTTTTTCAGGTATATGAATTTGGAAATTTTAATTTCTATATTTGATGTACAATTTAGAAAAACACATTTCCAGATGAATATTGTTTCCTAATAATATCTTTCATCCTAATACTATAAAAATCTTCTCTACAGGTGTTCTAGTTCTCTTTTATCTTCTTTCAGTTTTGTTATTCTTTTACTTGTTTTTTCCTCCTTCTGTGGGTGCACTGTTGTTTGTTTTGTTCGTGTTATAGGAATTTTTTTTATATTTTGATTTCATGTGTAATGTGTTGCAATTTGATTTCGCTGCACTGTTCAGTTCTGTTGGTTGCACTGATAGTTTGTTCTGTTGGTTGACTAGCTTTAAATAATCAAATTGATATTCTTCACAGTACATACTTGTTTTCCTGCAGTATCAATGTGCATAAAGCAGTTTATTTTAGTCTTATAATCTGATAGAATATTCTCAAATAATATGCACGGTTCTTTGTGAGAGTGCATGTTCTGAACAAATATACACACACACAAAAAAAGTAACAAGACATTACTTGCTAATAAAATTCATATTAATGTAAGGCATACGTTGTTTATAGAATAGTAAGATTCAATT
Source organism: Pachyrhizus erosus (assembly GCA_026544285.1). NCBI lineage: Eukaryota > Viridiplantae > Streptophyta > Magnoliopsida > Fabales > Fabaceae > Pachyrhizus > Pachyrhizus erosus. Next base: position 9,644 of record JAMLFT010009901.1, read on the forward strand.
TATCTAATTAATGTTATACTTGTAATTCACTCACATACGATTTCTAGCTTAATTTTTTAATATGATAAATACTTAAAAAAAAAGTATTTCATCTACAATGATTCAATCTAATTTTAACAATATTATTAAAAAAATACCTGTTGAGAAAGGTTAATAATTTATTATTAGCTAAAAGTTATTGGATATTATTGTAATTCATATGGATTCATCATTATTAACAGTATTAGATAAATTTTAATAACACTCTATTAGCAATATTATATCAAACTCATTAAAAAAATAATTAATTTTCACTTATCCTTTTCGATCCTAATCTTTAATTGTTTAAATTTTTTGTCCATAAATTAAAAAGTACTTAATTTATATAAATTTAAACTAAAATAGTCTAATTTATTGTTTTATAAATTTTTATTTTCAATTACTTCATTTTTATTACCTAAAATACTTCATTTATAACTTACTCCAATTTACTATTATTTATACAAAGAAAATTCACTTTATAAGATCTTTATATCATGGGATAGTGTTTGTTTTAATGTAAATTTCAATAAAAAAAATATTAATGTTTCACTATAAGTACCTTGTAAAAATCAAAGTTATTAATACTATTAAAAAAATATTAATTACTCCACTATACGTAAAGATATAAATGAAAAAAAAAATCAATTAGATAAATTTAAAATGATAAGAAAAATTATCAAACTTTTGAGTTTATTCCTATCAATAAAAAAATTTATCAAAGCTTTGAAACAAAAATAAAGTGTTAAAACAACTAAAGATTTGGAACAAAATAAATATTTAATGAATCCCACTCATAATTTTATAATTTTTAAATTTTAAAAATAATAAAAAGTGTATTAGATGAAAAATATTAAAAAATATATTACTTACACTCCTTAAGACTACTTGAAAATTAAAATGACATTTTTTTTATGCTTGTACCTGTAAAAAAAAATTTAGGTTTCACATTTTTATTAAATCTCACTCATAATTTTATAATTTTTAATAAATTTTAACTAATAATAAATCATGTATTGACATATACATGATAAAAAATATGTTATTAATACTTTTCAGAATACGTACAAAGGATGACAATTTTTTATTTTTTTTATGCTTGTATCATTTGTTATGTGAATACTATTTTTTTATTTTACTATGCTTTTGGTCTTTAAAATATATCTGAATTTTACTTTTTATTTTTAATAATTTTTTCTTAATTTTTGGTTCATAAAAAAATTATTTTACATTTAGTTCCTACCATTACTTAGTTTTTATTAATTGATGACATATTTATCAAGTGGATATGTCACCACTTGATGGGTTAACACATCATCAGATTGTTTACATTTTAAAATAAAAAATTAAAAGTATATGAACAACTTCTAATTGTGATTATCCGTCGATTTTATTTTTTTATCCATATGAAACGCTTAATTCTAATTTGTTACTCTAACAAATGGTCATACCAACTACACTAACTGAGTTTTTTTATTTTCCCTAATTGAAAAGGGTTTGACACTCAACCTAACAATTACACGCAAAAACTAAAGATTGGAATAACATCTTTCAACAAAGAAAAAACAAATATAGGAGATGAAATAAATAACACTATCCCTGGGTTTTTCAAAAATAGCCCATGCTTTGCAAACTCACATGCCACATGATTACAATTTCTTGAGATATGTCAAAATGAAACCTACATATGGTTAACAATGTTATCATGAATAGGCCTAACAATATTTGAACTAGGGTGTTGGAAAAAAAAAACCTTGCCTTGGATTAAATGAACAACTTTTAATGAGTTAGAATGTAAAATGCACTTCTATAAACATGAAATTGGATTTTCTAGCCAAATAACACAAACTTTAGAATAAGTTAGAGGAATGCTAGTGACATTCTTTCTAACACATTCTCCATGATTAGATCGGATTTATTAGAAACCCCCAATTATAGTGAGTCTCACTTCCAAATCAAGAGAGAAATTAATTAAATAAGAAGTGGGACCACCAAAATTGGTGACTTTCAATAAATTCTAACCAATTATGAAAAAAGTATTAGAGAGAGTATGCTAGCATTCCTCATAAGTGAAAACACAAAGTTACAACACAAGGTACAAGGCCTGACCAAATGGGTGAACTATAATATATAGAAGAGCTTTAACAAACAACAATACCACTACCACTCTGAAGGGTAAGAAATGGACGAGCTAATAATCAATGGCAACCACATCCATCAATGACAATCATGGAATACCACATTGATCAATGGTGATCATGGAGCACCATAATTGCCCTGAGATCTCCAAATTCTAACTCATAGATCTCCAACTCTCATTTGCATAAGTCTATAACCTTCAAAGCCAAAACAAGTTTTTCCTTAGCAAACCTTCCAAAAATCCTTTGTTTCACTCTCTCAAAACCCCCATTCTCAACAAAGGTGACAATGTAAGTAAGGATGACAAAAATATCCATGTTTGCAAATACTAGTAGATAAACTTTGCAACAAATACATAATGAATATCTTAAATGAATATCCACAGGTAACATGTATCGGTATTTTACCGCCCTTTAGATAACAGAGACAAGTACAAATATCATGGTATTCGTATTCACGAGTACATGTTATCCATAAAAATCAAAATATTTAAATACTTTATAT
>JAMLFT010009902.1:0-12302 GCA_026544285.1 Pachyrhizus erosus
AATCTAAACAAATTTAAAAACAAAAAAATACAATTTTTATTTTATCATGAATAAAATAATAATAATAATAATAATAAGGAATAAATACAAAATTTATATATTTATTAAAAATAAAAAATATATTTAAATTATAAATGTATCTCATAGGCATATACTCTATATGGAGTTAAGCTATCATGCCTTAGATTAATGAATACTATTTTAGAAATTTAAATTATCATATTCAAGTATAGTCAAAATTATAGGAGAATTGTAATAAAATTATTTTAAGTATAAATTCTAAGATAAAATTAAATGAGTATTTCAAGAAATCATGTTACTATGAAGTTTACTTACATAATAAAGTATACTTCGTAGGCATATTTAATTGTTAAGCAGTTTTATTAGGTATGCCATGCCTTAGACTTGGATATACTGTTGATGCGTTGTATTTTACTCTTTTCTTAGGTTTTATTTCAATTAAAAGAATTGCATGATTTTTTGTTTAGGTTTTAGTTTTGTATATTTCTATTTGTTCTTATCTTTTTGTTGAATCAGTTATGTGTTTTGTGTTTTTATTTGTTGCAGGGACTGTTATATTTTATTCCTGGTTGTAAAAAGGCCTTATTTTGTACATATTAAATCGTAGAGACGAAATCTGACAATTTAAGACGTGTTGTAACCAAGTTGGATTAAGGTTCTATAATTAAGAGAATTGATGCGTGGAATCCATGTTATTTGAAAAAACTAACGTTTTTCTTTTTTTGACAAATGAAAAAACTAACGTTAGTAACTTAAATTTGGGTAATTTCAGTTTTATAAACTTACTTCTAGGTCAGCTCAAGAAATTGAAGAAAGCATTGCAAACAAAATGCAAGTTATTTTTTCAAGTTGACTTTGATGCTTGATATATATACACATTCATTTATTTTGTAGCCAATGCATGATAATATATGCATATAATATTACTCGATTGAAAAATAGTCTCTAGTTAATTTCAATTAGTGATAAAAAAAAAATAGTCTCTAGTTAATTTCAATTAGTGATAAAAAAAAATAGTCTTTGAATAAATAAATAAAATTTCTAAAATTCACCAACGAGTGAAAAGTTAGTCTTAAATTTTATTTAGTTTGTGATCGAAAAGTTAGTCGATAAATAAATAAAATTGACATAATTATATTTTAACTCTTAAAATTTGAGATAAATTCGTTTTGACTCTCTCAAATTAAAAATAAAATATATTTTAATTTATACCATGTCAAAAAATATATTTTTAATCCTCGAGTATAGACGGTGTTGATAAAGCTAACAAAAAGTGATAACATGATATTTTTAACATTTGTCACGTGTACTCTTTTGAGTGTCATGCTGCTGCCAATATTTAGTTATTTTTTTCGTCAAGAAGTCAAATCAAATGGATATTATTTTTGAAAAATTCCAATACATATTATTAATGAAAGTTATTTAATGCTCGAAACTACATCTTCGTGTCGATGGTTTAGACACTAAATATTTAATGACTCATTAAAAGTTTTTTCTTACATTTATATTTTATTTTAAAAAAAATTAATGAGAGCAAATTAAGTTTGGTTTATCTTGGTACGTCAGTCCAAGAAACTTCAAGAACCATTGAAAACAAGATGCATTTTCAAGTTGACTTTGGTGCTTTTCATTAATTTTACACCCTGTACATAATAATAATTATGCATAATATTGTGCCACTTGATCACGATTTTACCAACTTCATTATAAATTAAGGTTACTTCAGTTTCATTGCTCATACAATTACTTCTTTTATGACCAAAATTTAATTAAGTAAGAGAAAAAGTGGTATAAGGGTGTTCCACTTCCTCCTCCACTCTATCTCTTTATCAATCTTCTTCCCTATAAATAGTATAGTTCTTTCCTAATTTTCATATCAATCTTTCATCAGCAAACATTTCTTTGATTCTGCTGATTCTTTTGTTTTATTATTGAAAAATGGCTTCTAAGGAAGCCTCATTCTTCCTTGGCCTCTTGGCCATGATTGCTCTGACCCCTTTAGTTGTAGTAGCTAGGGATTTAGCTGAGACTTCTTCCTCAATATCTAAAACAAGCAATGGAGGTGGCTGTGCAGGTGCAAATTGTTTTCTCCCTGGTTTTGGTATCCCAGGGTTCGGTGGTGTGCCTGGCTTTGGGGGAGTCCCTGGGTTTGGTGGTGTGCCAGGGTTTGGCGGTATCCCTGGGTTCGGTGGTGGTGGTGGTGATGTCCCTGGATTTGGCGGTGGGCCTGGAAGTGGTATGCCTAAGCCCTAATCATTCCATGATATTGGACTTTTTCTATTTTCATTCTGTTCTTGTTAACTTATAGCTCAACTCGTGCATGGTCTTTGCCTACGTAATGTGATATAATTAACTAAATTAATTACATTATTATTTGTCATGGCTAATGTGATGACACTTGTACATGGTTTATGTGTTTTTTCAGCTAAAGTTGTGACAAAGAAAAATGATGTGGGTGACATAAAAAATGGCAAAAATCCAAGCCATAGAGACGCTGGTGGTGCTTGTAAGACAAAAAATTGCTTCTTCGGATGGGGAATACCCGGTTTTGGCGGCATGCCCGGTGCTGGTGGCTATCCTGGCGCTGGTGGTTATCCTGGCGGCGGGGGTATGCCTGGCGGTGGGGGTATACCTGGCGGTGGGGGTATGCCTGGCGGTGGGGGTATGCCTGGCGGTGGGGGAATGCCTGGAGGCGGTGGGATGCCTGGTGGTGGAGGTGGTCCTGGCGGCGGTGGGATGCCTGGTGGTGGAGGTGGTCCTGGCGGTGGAATTCCTGGTGGCGGAGGTGGGCCCGGCGGTGGTGGTATGCCGGGTGGCGGTGGATATGGTGGTGGTGGATATGGTGGGGGACCTCATATTTAGGAACTATGTTAATTGTGTTAATTATATCATTAGGTGCTTAATTAAATACATGGAAGGGTGTTCACCTTGGATTTTTACTTAAATAATAATGATTCTTTTTACTTTGGCTTTAAGATTTGTGTTCTTATTAAACAGGTTATTATGTCTTATTTGGAGATTTCTTTTAAGATATTTAATAACCTTCATTATTGCATCTATTATTTAGAATATAAAAAGAACGTATAAATATGCACAAGCTGATGCCTAATTTAGTTAACAAGGTTAATGACAAATTCTTAACTTGATTTAAATTAATCTGAACTAGGATTTAAATACCGGATCAGGATTATTATTCTTCACTAATAATAAACAGCATAAAATGCACGAATAAAATATGTGAATGAATACCATTTTTATTAAAAAAAATTAATTAAAAAAGGGTAAAAATAAGTTTTTTGTCAGAAAACATCGTCGTACAAATTTTGACGAAATGATTTTGACCAAAACACATTTCCTTTATTGGATCATCAAGTCCAGACAAAACTGCATAAACTGGGGGCATTCTTCCATAAACATTTCATAAAGAGTTTTTAAAACCTTTTCGAACTAAATAGCACTCTTGCTCACCATAGAAGACAAATAAAATCTCAACACCATGTTAATGAAGATCCAGAAGAAAGAGAAAATCACGATCCTATATATTAAATTAGAATTTCTAAAATTTAAAACAATTTAATTTTTTATACTATCATTGTAAAGATTTTTATTTTGTGAACCAAATTAAAATTCACTTTAAATATTATCTTTAAATCTATTATTAAAAAAATTTATAATTTTATCACATATGATAATATAAAAATATTTTTACACTATCAATCAATTTAAATAAAATTTATTTCAAACTTGTGAATATTAAAAATTGAAATTTAATATTACATATTATCAAATATCAAAATCTAAATAATATAAGACATGGTGTTTACAATCTAACAGTAGTAGAAACCGTAATTAATTTGAAGTTAAATTAATTTATATATTCCTAAATTATTTGATAGTTTTTAATTAAATTTTTTAATTAGTTTTTCAATTAGATCTTTAAATTTAAATTTTTTAATTAAGTGATATAAATATGAAGTCTCATATTAAATAATAATAAACAAGTTAAACAATATATAAGTGAAAATGATCTACAAATATGATATCTCAAAGTGTTGGGTTAAAGTATGGTGTTAAGTTTATTTATATAGTTTGTTTGTGATCTAGTGGTAGAGATCCTTCATGTGTTTTATCTTCTCTATTTCCCAACAAGTGATATATAGTTCAACTAGGTGATTAGTTTGAACAAATATAATGAAATTAGCAGTGAATTCAAGTATGAAAATTTTTGTATCAAAAGCTATTATGACAAAGTTTTCATAATAATATGAAAGTTAGACCATCTATCCCATTAGATACCAATTACAAGTATTTAGAGCACGTTGATGATCTTAATTAAGTTTTAGAGGATACATGAAAATCAAACAATGTGTTCTCTTAGATAACAATTACAAATATTTAGAACATGTTGATTTTCATAATTAAACTTTAAAGAATCACTATTAGATACTCATGAATAAAAAAAAAATTAATTACTAAAAATATATAATATAAAATAAACTCACACTTAATGAAAAAAAAATGTTAATATACAAGTTTTGAATGTAAAAATTTTATATCAAATAATAATAGATATATTAAGCAACATATAAATAAAAATTGAAAAATTTAACATCTTTAATATTTTGGGTTAAAGAATAAGATTAAATTCATTTATATGAATTTTCTTTTATGATTCATGATTACAGATCTTTCCCAATTTTATGTCTCCGTTAAAAAAAATTCAATATTGCTGGCAGATCTTTATTGGCAGTTTTAATAAACCGCTGAAAAATTTGTAATTTATGGTAGAAAACTTCAACGCCACAATTAGATTCATTTTGCAGCAGTTATTATTTTTCTTCAGCAGTTTAAACGCGTCAAAGTTTTAGATTACTTTTACTTTTTTATATTCTTGGCACTTACTGGTGCAGTGTGTCAATTAGAAAGCTTAACACACAGTAGCTAACTTAACCCTTCTTAACAATATATTAAAAAATATGTTACTTGCTATTAATTAATCAAAACCTAGGGCATGACATCAAAGATCAAACGTGCGTCTTCTTCTCCTCATGTGAGCTTTTAAGCGCAAAACCTAGAATTCATTGTTTACCTTTCTTCTGTCTGTCTTCATCATTATCGGATTCAACTTTACTTTTGTATCCATTCATCAGCTTCGATCTAGGTGATTTTTTAATCACACGTCTTACATTCTTGTATTGCAATTCTCTGATATTTTCCCCGCTCTATTTTCTTTTCCTTTGTTGGATTTCAGTTCCAGGAACGGCTTGTGTTATGATTTGATTATCTTTATTTTAAGCAAATTAACTAATAACTATTGAAGTTTTCCTTTCTTTTCGTTCATTTTATTTTTATTGGAAAGGTCACACATAACGAAAACCTAGGCATGGCTAAAGGAAGAACTCGGAGGATTTCAGGTGCAGAATTTGCTTTTCCTAAATTCTTTCGACTTCTCAACTTCTTATGTTTAGGTCTTCCTTTTCCAATTTTTTAAGTTTCTAATGTTTAGGTCTTTTATGTTTGGTCTTTCATTGCACAGGGTGTACTTGTTGAAGCTTTAGCATTCAATGATTACATATAAGGTGGCATTGCTTCCTTGGGACTTCTGCCACTTAAGAGCTAGATTCTGTGCTTTTTACTTTTTAGTGTTGCTTTTCATATTTCAGTTGTTGTGTGGCATGTAAAAGTGCTGAAGCACTGGAGTATGCTAATACAAGCTTTGTCTTGATACTAATGTACTTTTTTGTGTTTATTTGATATGCTATGAAGTAATGTTTATGGAAGAAGCTTTGGATGGATTAAATAAATTGTTACTTTGACTTGGCTAATCCTTTTCATTGTATGTAAATCTCCTTCCCAGGAAATGTATCTATAGAAGTTTGTACTATCTCTATTGTTAGTAACGGGTGAAAACTAACGAGACTTCACTGGTGTTGTGCTATTTTAAGATGAGCCATAAAAAGTTCAGATGATTTTCCATTTATAATGGTTGTGCCAGTTAGTTTATTCATAATTTCTGTTTCATGGTACGCTTTTATACCTCAATTTGATTCCACTATATTTTGGCACTCATCCTTTCCTAAAGTACTCCTCCACTATTCCTAAAGGAAAGACTTTCATACATAACGTTAGTTTCAGTACATAACATGAGTTTGTAGCATTCTGTTTTGTATCAACTGAAATCTGAACATTAGCTTTGCCCTTGTAAAGGAAGATCATTGGAGGAAAGAATTTTTTCCTTGTTCTGTTCATTTTCAATCATGACATAAAACCTGCCTTAAATTCTTATTCTTATAATATACCAGGAGCAACCTAGATCTCATCAGGAGTGTCCTTATAACTGAGACCGAGTCTTATAAATAAATATATCATTATCAACTTGTTCTTTGTAATGCTTTTTTTGGGACATTGATAGTTGATATTTGTATTTTGCAATGGAAAGCACTCTTGTTGGAGATCTTTTTGGAATTCTCTCAGCAATGACATATGGTCTATTTACAGATTAAACAATATCCTGGCTGTTCTGTTTTTTATTAGATAATTAGATAATTTAGACAGATCATGACCACTTCTTCAATCATTACTACTGTAGTTCTTCTTACGAAGTTTTCTAACGAAGAAGGTGAAAGGGTTGATGTGCAAAAGTTGTTTGGGTATATTGGATTTTATACACTTCTAGCACTGTGGTGGCTTGGTGAGTTTTTGCTTATTATTGCTTCCATAATTACTCATCAATGTCAATCAAATAAGGTTTTATGAGCACACTACTTTTATGTGCTCATTTATAAGTCAAGCATGAAAAATCTATATATTGCTACACTAAACAGATTACTCATCCTCTGCTGTACTTCCCTCAGTCCAGACTTTGATGGTAGTAAGAATTGAACCCAAATTCAATATTTCCCACTCTGCTGAAGTGGTTCTTGTAATCACTATCTCTATGAGCATTTGACAATCTCTTCACAGTCACTATCTTGGCCCCCTCATATTTTCTAACAAAAATAATGTAGAAACTTAATTAAAAGTTATCAATCTTTGCTAGCCAATCTTCTTACCACTATAAATCATATTTTCACATTTGCTAGCCTGTATCCTCAAATTTCTTCATCATGTAGTCTTCCTCTTTATCATAAACTAGAAAGTCTTAAGTTGGCTTTTAAATAACATTTTCTAAACAAATAAACAAAAATATTTCATTTTAAAATCACATAACAATAATAAAATTTTCAAAAATTTCCACGATGAAAAATAACATTACTACATTCTACGTCACATGTCTTGTATTTGTAAAAAATATGTCTGTTTCGCTGTCTGTTTTGAGTAATAATGAAAAAAAAATCAATAACGCGCTATTGGGATTTCTATCTTAGCTTCTTCTTGTTTTTAAAAGCAATAATATTATTTAATACAAATGATTTTTTGTAAAATGTATTGCAAATAAATTAATTTTAACTAATTAAAAGACAAATAAATATGTAGTCAAGATAATAAAAAAATTAAGATATATATTGATCAATTTTCTATTTTTTATCCAATATGGGATGCTAACTCATAATTATAAACATGTTCTAGATACTTATATCATTGTTATCTAATGAGGCACACCACTTTAAATACTTGTACTGTCCTTATTTAAAGAGATACATCCTCTGATTTCTAGATTAGGATGAAGATTTTTTATTTTAATACTTTAAGTGAATTTGATATCATATTTTAACTTAATATTTTAAAATATCATGCTTATAGATTTTTATCATTAATAGGTTATTTAATGTATTAATTTTTATTTAATATTAAATTTTATTTTTATATTTATATTTCAACAATTTTAATCTATCTGTATTTTCTTTCTTTATTTAATTAGGAAAGACTCAATAGAATAGAACTTAATAACAATAGCGGCATAAAGTATGCTTTTACTTGTTATATAATTTATTTTTGTTTAGTTATAATCTGTATTAAGGTTATAAATTTCTAACATTTGATATCAAAACCTACATTATAATCGTGTTCTTTAGCTTGATTTTACTATTGCTAGAGCCATAAGTAATTTACTTGGAATTTCTAAAATTGGAACTACAAAATTGCAATTCAGGAAATAATGGACTGCAACAGACAACCTTAATTATTTATACTTTAAGATATTTAAATACCCATACTAGACATAAAAAGTGAATGTCTTATCCTCGGTATTAAAGAAAACTTTACGCATCTTTTATATTCGGGTTTTGATGATGCAGTTTTTGGTTTATAAAAAGCATATTACAGAGCTGTAAAAAAAGCATATTATAGGAATTTTATAGATAGCCTGCACGTGAAGTGCTTTTTATCTGTGTATATATATATATCCAATGATTTTTCAAAATAGTTGTTATATTGGCAAGGAATCGTTATATATTTCACATGAAGCATTGGAATGGAAACATGAATGTTAACATGTTGAGTTTATAATATATATGAATTCCATTTACTTGACTTACTATGCATGGATATCGAAAATGTATCCTTAATTCAAAATCATGTTTTTATTGACCTTTAAAGTTTGGTATTAAAAAAACTAAAATACATTTTAGGACTTTTTAAAATTACAAATATTTGAATTAGATTTCTAAAAAAAAATTATATTCTTTTATTTATTCTAATTTTGAAATATTTTTTTGTCTCTATTTAAAATATATCATTTTTAATTTTTAATACATTTTAGGTAATGCTTTTATATAAACAAAAAATTATTTTATATAACGGTTAAGATCAACAAATGATAATTTTCAATATAGAAAGATCAAAATAATAAAAAAAGCTTAAAAAATTTAATCTAAATCTTTATAATTTTAGAAGAAACTTAAAACATATTTTTACGTTAAAAAAATAAATTTCACATGGAAAAATGGATACAAAGCATTGTTCCTGATATGTGATGTTTAATTGATATCAAAACTTTGATTTCATAGCACTCAACATTTGTCCCGTAAAAAAAAACACTCAACATTTGAATATGTGCTGAGTAAAAGAAAAAATTGAATATTTGCATAAATTTTAATATGACGATTATTATTTAGAATTGTTTAATTGAATTAACTATTTGTGGTGATTGCAATTGATTGATAACATTTATTGCTTTTTTATTTTTTAATTAATTAGCTCATGCAATTCATATTGTTTTGCTATTTATTGGGTTTTAGTTTTACAATAATTGTAATTGGATGCACCTATTAAACTATTTTTGAATTGTTTTATTACTATTTTAATTGTTACTATTAATAATTGTTGATTTGTAAATATGGATATTATGTTTTAGAGGTTTTTAATCTAAATTAAAGTGAAAAATTAAATGGAAATAATTTTTCTAAATATATATTTTTTAACTTTAAAAAGTTCAATCCAGTAATGGACTTGGCTAAAATCCGTTGACTTTTCTTTTTGGGTTGTAACGGGTAAGATGACTGGCTCAAGATTGGAGATGGCAAGAACGTGAGTATTTGTGTTATTTTATATATTATAAGATGTCAACATAAAGCATAAATTGTTTGTGTGTTGTAGTCGGATGTTATTTTTTATTTTTTTTTCATGTTTTTATGTGGCATGAGTTCGATTCTATTTAACGCTTTTTTTATTTGTTTAATTTTTTTTAATGTTAAAGTGATTAATATATTTTTAAAAAATTAGAAAATAGTCATAACATCTTTAATATTAAAATTATCTATTAAGTTTTAAAATTACATTAGAAACATTAGTTGTAATTAATTATATGTGATATAATAAAATATATCCATAGGAATTGTTATGTTTTTATAAGTAATTAAGATAAAATATTAAATTATATTTTTTAGGATAAAATATATTTTAGATATTTTTAAAATTAAAAGTGATCGGATTAAAAAAATTTAATTTTTTTACATTGTTTTAGTCTTTTTAATTTTAAAATATTTTTTTAAAATTTAAAATGTATCACTTTTGATTTCAAGTATTTTAAATAATATTTTTATACAATAAAAAATAACTTTAAATAATATTTAAAAATAAAAGTAATATATTTTAAAATTAGAAAAACTAAAATAATATAAAAAAATTTAAAGAAGTATAATTTGAATATTTATAATGTTAAAAATACCTAAAATATATTCTATCCTATTTTTTAATATACTACAGGAATTTAAAAAATAACATACTTTAAGAAAAGAAATATAATTTGATAGTTTTGTTTTAAGGTTATGCGACGTATCTAAATGAATAAAACTTTAGTCCATAAGTAAATTTTACGTCCCTATATTCATAGATTAAGGCATGATTTATATTAATAAACATGATACCTATTTTAGTCTTATTATAAATAATGAACATAAATGTTTAAGAGTAGTCATAACATCTTATATAATGTTACAGAAGAATTATTACATATTCTCATAGGAAAGTAATACTTAATTGAAGTTATGGACTAAATGTCATGATAAGATATTTTTTTACCTATAGGAATGATTTATTTTATTTTAATGTTTATGGTCCATATAGAAAGTTTATAATTTCTATGCATATCTTGCATAAGAAGGTTTGAATTAACTAGGTTAATAATTATCATAACATTCATATTATAAGAATTATATATTTTATTATCCTATATTTACACTCCATAAGTTAGTTGGAAAGAAAATTCTAATAAGGGAGAGAGAAAATTCTTGAAGGGTGAAATCTACAAAGATAAGGGAATAATGCAGTACCTTTAAAAATGATTATAACTAAAGAATTTATTAGATGCTGTGAAATTATATCATAAACATAGTTTTTTATCTTTTAAAGTTATCAATTTCATTGAAGATCAATAAAAAATTTGAGGTTAAGTATTTTTTTTTTTGAAGAATAATAAAGATGAAAATTAGAACAAACATATTACATAAAGTAGACATCAAAAGAAAATTAATATCTAATAAGTATAAAAATACAAAGTCAATGATGCAACAAAAGATTATTAGCAATACCATATTTTAGGATTATATGGTTCATATAATATTTGAGGATTTGCATTTAAGTTTATGTTTTTATTTTATTTTATAATATTGTGCATATTAAACTTTGTCATGAAATAATTCAAATTGAATTAATAAAGTTAGGATATTATATTTTACTTAAAAAATATTGAACTTTATAATACATGAAATGAAATATTTAATTAAAATATAATTATCATGATTCATGTGTAATAATTTTTAAGTAATTATATCAAATTTAAATCGATAAATTATAGTCATATTATGTTTGTCAAAATAAAGATTATCATTAATAATATACAAGTCAAATAGAAAAATATTATAATATAATATAAGTAGAAATGAATGTGACTCTTATATTGGATATATTCAAAAATTAATTTTATGTAATTATTACAACTTTTGAATTATTAACTTTTAATTTGTGTTATTAACTCTTAATGGAGAATTTAATAGTAGTAGTTACCCTTGCAATCTATAAGAGTCCCTTGCTTTGCTTATAAATAACTTATAATTTACACACATTATAAAAGACTAGGACAAAATCATTCTTTAATTTGTTTCTTTGTCTAGTTGTGAAAAACTCTATAAAATAGAGCTTGATAGTAATTGTTATATGAGGTACGTTTTTGTTTATTATATAATTTATTATGGCTTAATTATACTATGTAATAAGGTTATAAATTTCGTACAAAATATTATCAAAAAGTAAAAAAAAAAAATTATACTTTAATGTATGATACACTTTGTCCCATTTTAATATGTTTCTTACAAAAAAATGTCCCTTCTTTGTAAATCCTCGTTATTATTTTATTTTTTTAAAAAAAAGTACACTAGGCTTTACTTCTCTTCTCACATTTTTAAACTTAAATGAAAAATCAAATTACTTATCATATGAATATTTGCTCTTCGTTTTCTTTTTGTTCAATCATTTAATATTAAGTTAATAATCATTGTAATCCAAAAGTTAATAATAAAATATGTAGTACTTCTATATTAATTAAGGCATAAGTAGTTTATAAAAAACTTAAATAAGATTTTAGTTTTCAATAAATTTATGATTTTTAGTTTTAGTCTTTAATATTTTTTTAAAAATTTTAATTTTATTAATTTTTTATTTTATTTTTAGTCTCTAAAATATTTTAGATAATACTTCAAATAGTAAAATAAAATAGTTTAGATAATGCTTTAAGGAATAAAATAAAATAAAAAATTTATTAAGACCAAAAAGTTAAAAAAATATATTAAAAATTAAAAATAAAATTCACAAATTTATCTGGACCAAAAATATATTTAAAATTT
>JAMLFT010009903.1:0-12300 GCA_026544285.1 Pachyrhizus erosus
GAATACTTTGGTTATGTATAAATTCACATGAAAAATATAGAATGTAAATTTTTTTATACTAGGCATAAGAATAAATTAATTTCTTAATAAGTATAGTAATCAATAATATTGTTCAATGTAATTTTATATTATATTTAATAAATACATTAATAAATATACTGTAAGTAAAATTGACTGTATAAAAATATTGAATATTATATTTATTAAATATAATGTATGATAAAATCAAATAATAAAGTTAAATATTTTATTTATTTATTACCATGGAAAACATGAATAAACTAATATGAAGTTGGTCTAATTTAGACTCTGTTTGAAGTGGTTGCAAGTTTTATATTTTTGATTTTTAAATATAATTTTAAAAAATTCATTTGACATAAATGAAGTTGAAATTGTTTTAAACTCAGATTTGAAACATTTTTACCTTCAATTTTACAACCAAGAAAATTTTGTTTGTATATTTTATTTAATTTTAAAAAACACAATCTCATTTTATTGAACAATGATTATTCTCGTTACTAACATCATTATCACCACTTATCGTAGTCGCCACCCATAACCCATTATTGTTGTCATCGTCATCGCCGTCACCATTTTCATCACCACCACCACTAACCACTCTAACCACCACCACAACCTCATCACCATTGCCCCTGCCACCATCAACCATTGCCACCGCCCACCACCCGTGCCACTGCCACCCACCATTAACACCATATATCTTTGTTGTTGTTGTCATGATTGTACTATTTTTTATTATTTAAATAGTTTTAATATCTTTATTTTTGTTGTAAAAATTTATGTTTCAAATGTTTACTATCTTTATTAGTTTTTAGTAGGTTTAATTATTTTGATGTGTTAGTACTTTTTTATATTATGCTATTTCATAGTAGAATAAGATAAAATAAAATGATTAACTCATTTTATCTATTTTGAATTTGTAACAACTTTTTAAAAATTGAAACTAAAACCTAAAAAATAAAACTAGTTTTATTTTTTAAAATTTCAAAGCTAAAAACAAAATCCACCCCAAATAGGACCTTAATTAGTGGTTTGGAGAAAGGATTCGTCACCCATAGTGATCGTATAGAACTTGAGCAACATTGTCTTATGTAGAGTATATATCTAGACCAAAAAGATTACTTTATTCATTAACTATAATGTATTTATTGATTTTTTATTAAATATAATAGAAATTAAATTCTTAATAATGAAAATATTCAATAATATTGTTTAAGGTAATTTTATATTATATTTAATAAATAAATTAATAAGTATACTATAAATAAAAGTAAATGTATCTTTTTGTGAATTTGTATATCTCTCTGCTGAAAGTTCAAGACTAATTCATTGAGGTACTGATATCTATTTAAGGAGTTAACCTCTTTCAATCGAAACCTAGACTACATGCTTAAGGGAAAAAATTATCTCACTTTACTTTTTTACTTATTGCATTTAAAAGTAAAATTGAATGTGGAACAACATTAAATATTATATTTATTAAATCTTTATATATTTAAAAGAAGAGTTTTTGAACATTTTTTTTTCTGTAAATAAGGAATATAAATGGTATTTTAATATAATGTATTTATGATAAGTAATATACATAATTGTATATTGTTAAAATCTATTTTAATTAATAAATAAATATTTTAATAATAAAAATATAAATATAATCAAAACATTTAAAATTTAAAAATACATTACTTATCAAAAATATATTAATAATAAAAAATATAAACTTATATAATATATCATATATATAAATGACATTCTAACATAATGTATTTGTTACGCGTAATATTTATCTTTATCTTTATGCATTTATTTTTCGTTCAAAATACAAGAAAGATTTTTAGAATATTTATTTTTCCATTAAAAATAGAAATATAAATGGTATTTCAGTACAACACATCTATTATGTGTAATATATTATTGAATATAATGTAATTAGATTTTTTATTATATTTAATTATAAGTTTAAAAAGAAAAGTTATCATATATTTTCTTATAGGTTTAAAAAGAAAAGCTATGCGGATGAAAACACAAAGGTAGTTCATATATCTTATATATAATAAAGTTGTTCAATGTATCCATTACCTTTTCACTATTCTTTTGTTGTGTCTTATTCATGTCAACAAAAGTTATGTTTTATATTTCTTTTGTTATATTTTTATTTCTTATTAGTACATCTACAATTATTTGGGATATTTTTCATTTTTTTTCATTCTTATTAGTAGTTATTGTATGTTTTTTTTTTTTTTTCATTTTAGGATGACATGTGTCGAGATAAAATATTTAGGTTATTGGTTGTTAAAGTTGACAAAACACCATAATCTAAAAACTAGAAATCAATATATAATGAATTTAATTTCTTTTTAATGGATTTATCATTTGAACATGTTAGATATATATAGATTATTTGTTATATTACTAATTTATGAATGAAAAATTTGAGAAATGATTGTGTCATAGTTCTACTTTGTATTAAAATGATTTCTGTGTTTTTTTTTTATCTTACTTTCTAGCATTCCTATAACAATTTTATTTATTATAACAAAATATTAAATTTATATAATATTATTTAAATTGGAAGTAAATACTACAAAGAATGTAATCTTAACTTTGGCAAAAATAAGATTACAATGATTTTCATGATCAAAGAAAAATAAAAATAAGTAACGATAAATAGAAACTAATTAAAAAATTTGTGTTTTAAGATATGAAAACATATTCAAATTAATTATGAAAGTTTAATATAAAAATATCTGCATGCCAAAATAGGAACAAGTAAATTATATTATGAATAATCATTATTTAATATTTAAAGTGATAAATTGATTGATTAAATTTATTAAATATATTGATTGATTAAATTTTTATAAGATAGTGGTTAATAAATAAAAATTATTAAAATAATATAAATGTATTTCATTATGCACATTTCAAAATATAAAAAGAAATATATAATCTAAATATAATAAAAATTACTATTTATATAATTTTGTTTGTAAACACTACAACTAATTTGTCTTTTCATTTTAAAGTTGAAGATTGAATTTATCATCAATTTGACATATTTAGAACTTAATTTATCGTGAAATCTATAGATTTAAAAAATAAATGAATAGAAAAATGATTAATTTATCAAAAAAGTTGAAAATTTTAATATTTAAGTTTTTTAATTTTTTTTTTTTAAATAATCTCCCAATTCAGTTAATTTTACAATAGAATGATTAATTTGTTATCAAATCAATAAATTTAAAAATTACATGATTTTTATATTTAATAAATGTTTATATTACAATATTTTTAAGTTTGGAATGAGATGATTGATTAATAATTGTAAAAAATTGATAATTAATTATATATATGATCATATTTTATAATGAATTACGGATGTAGTTAAAATAAGTAATTTTTCTAATAAATCAATTATATTTTTTTATCTACTATATAGAAAATTAAATGTTAATTAATTTCAATCAATAAAAATTTATATATTTGTTATTTTGATATTAAATCAATTTTTTTAAAAAAGTAAATTTTTTATTAAAATTAACTCTTCACGTTAACACATGATATCTTCTGTAAACAATGATTTCTATTAGAAAATTTTAATTAATACATTATATATTTTATTATTAATTTAATATAAAAAATCGCATAATTAAAATTTTTTTAATTATAAATGACAATTCAAAAATATAATACTAAAATTAATTTTTAACATGAAAACATGATATTTTCTGAAAAAAAAATTATTTTTACTATTTAAATTTAATTAATACATTATACATTATATTAATATTGCTGACAATAGTGGTTTACAAAAATCACAAACAAATTTAAAATGTTATATATAATATATTATTAAAAAAATTGACATTGTTAAAACAATCACAAATAAGTTATTTAACGTTTAAAAAAGGAAAACATGTAACTGAATTAATACAAACGTCTTTCATATACATTACATATATTATTAGTAGTGTTTTTTGTACGCATAATTTTTCACAACATTTATTCTTCTCAACAAATGTTGCATTTTAATAATTTTTATTCATAACCCTTCTTATTATTATTTATTCATATGTAATTGTTTAAGATATTTTAAATCTTTTTTATTACTCCTACTTCTTAGTAATTATTATGTATTTTATTTAATATTTTATTTTTATATTTTTTTTAGGACTATACATATTGTAATATCTTATTATTATTATTATTATTTCATCATTTTAAATAATTGCTTTAGACAGAATTATTATTTGAATTTATTGAGCATAAATTCTTGTATCTATAAATACTAACTAATTGATTTTGCATGGATACTGAATATCCTTATTAAAGTTTTTTTTTAAAATAATTGCTTCTAGCAAAAACTTGACAAGGATAACCCAACAAATCAATAGAAAGATATTTTGTATGAAATTGAAGGTCTCATAACTAAGTTCATGACCAAGATAGATGTATGAAAGTTAAGAAATGTTCAAAACAAAGTGATTAAAGGTTGCATAAAAAATGAATTGTTTTTCAATAAGTTGGTGAAGTTAAAAATATTAAAGAATTTTAGCATTTATTAGGATATATTTTTATCTTATCTTAATATTTATTTTTTAATAGGATCATAATTTTAATTTATCTTTCATATAAGATTATGATTTGTTTAGAATTTATTTTATATTATCTTATTTTTATTTTAAATTTGTTTAGGATTTGTTTTTTATTTTTTTTGTTTTTCTACTTTCTTATAAATAGAAGCTTATGTAAAGGAAAACAAGAGTGGTGAGACTGATAGAGAAAAATAAAGCCAATTTGAGTGAAAACATGAGTGACTAAAACATATTTTGAGTGCAAACACAAGTAATTGTATGAGGATTTTATTTTCTTTTTCTAATATAATATTTGCAATATTTCAACTATGAGTAAAGAAAAAGGATAATGAGAGGTTGATATCAAACTCTGCATGATGGAATTTCAAGAACAACTCAAGGCTTTAAAAATTGGTTAAACCTATAAGTGTAAGGTGACACACTTTTGAAGAAAAAGAAAAATAGAATTTTAGTGGTAGCACTAAATAGAGAAAAGATGAATGAAGAGACAATCATTTGAGAAATATTAAAGTGACAATCCTACTATTTCAAGGTAAGAATGATTCATAATTTAAATTAATAATATTTAAATTCATTGATTATGCTAGTATTTAAAGAGATTAATTTGTAAGGAGTAGGATTAGAGGTGGAGAAATACCTATTTGTACATGGGAAAAAAAGAAGATTGTCATGAGAAAAAGATTTGTACCAAATCAAAGAGGATTAAACAAAAAATTACAAAAGTTCTCTTTTGTTCATAATGAGGAAAAAAATTACATTTACTCTATTGTCTTCAAAGAAAGTCTTTGAACACCAAATAAAAGGTGAAAAAATGTGAGAAATCAAAAGAGTTAAGAGAAAAAGAATTGAGAGAAAATGAGTTGAGAAAAGAAGAGAAAAATAGAAGAAGAAAAATAATTGAGAGAAAAAGAGTTGAAAGAAAAATAATTAAAAGAAAAAGAGACGAAAGAGAAAGAATTGAGAGAAAAATAAAAGGTGAGAGAAAAAGAAGAATACAATTATTTATGTTAACCCATTATTTTGTTATGATAAATTTTTTTTCAAGAAAATTGAAGAAGTGGCTCCAAAGAAGGAATGTAGAGTATAATGACCTATCAAAGTTATAAAAATTTGCAAGATGAAAAAGAGGTAAAGACAATTAGAGAGTGATTTATAATTAATAATGCAAATAACTTTCATGGTTTAACATGTTTTTATAGAAGGTTTGAAAAGAACTTCAATTTTATTATTGCACCTTTGAATGAACTTGTTAAAAATATTTTTTTTTTAAATGGGATGATATAGAATAAGGGCTTTGTTGATTCATGACTCTAAACCAATTTCATTTTTAATGAGAAACTTAGTGGGGATAATATTAAATTATCCTATCTATGACAAGGAGTTGTATATTTGAGTGACAACTTTGCAGAATTAACAATACTACTTGTGGCCAAGGGAGTTCATAATTTGTTTTGACTCTCAAATTTTGAATTTTTTTAAAAACTCGATGCAAGTTTCAAAAGAAAGATGACAAATTGTTGAAGTTCATTGACATGTTTCCTTTTGTGATCAAGCATAAGAATGGTAAGGAAACGTTGTGGCTGATGCATTATCTACAAGGTATGCATTACTTATTTCTTTGCAAACTCAGTTACTTGGTTTTGAGATCATGAAGGAATTATACGTCAATGATTATTATTTTGGCCAAGTATGGGATTCTTGTTCTAAACATGATATTGGAGACTATTATAAGTAAGATGAGTTTTTGTTTAAGAACAATGAGCTTTGTGTGTCTTTATGTTCTTGATGTGAGATGTTAGTTAGAGAAACTTATGGTGGTGGATTGATGGGACATTTAGGAGTTAAAAAGACTTTAGAAATTTTGCACCAACATTTTTTGTGGCTTAACATGAAACATGATGTTCGAACTATTTGTAATAAGCGAATTATATGTAAACAAGCTAAATTTAAGATCATGTCCCATGATTTCTATACTCCTTTGTTTATGCCTAATCAATCTTTGATTGATGTTTCAATAGATTTTGTGTTAAGATCACTTAGATCTCAATGTGAAAAAGGCAACATTTTGGTTGTTGTTAACAAGTTTGATAAAATGACACATTTCATTGCATGTTTTAAAACCAATGATGCAACACATATTGTTGATTTTCTATTTAAAGAAGTTGTGCATTTACATGGATTTCCTAGAAGTATAGTGAGTGATAGAGATGTGAATTTCCTAAATCATTTTTTATGAACTTTGGGGAATAAGTTAAGAACAAAACTCTTGTTTTCTACTGTTGCACATCCTCAAATATATGGAAAAACTTAAGTCATAAATATAACACTTACTTCCTTGTAGCATTTTATCATTCAAAAGAATTTGAAACAATGGATGAAATGTTTGCCACATGTTGAGTTTGTTTACAATAGGTATGTTCAATCTAAAAGAGTTTATTGTATCTTTTGTCAAAATAATGTCATGGTCTACAGGAAAAGTCATAGCCTTTAGGGATATCTACTTGTATTTTAATTGTTTCAGGTTTTCGTTACCACTTGGTTTTATTTTCGCTAAGTGGGCTATTTTTCTCGCTTATGTTAAGATCGTGTATTGAATGAGAATGACTATTTAAAGCCAAAATTGTTATTAATAAAATTAAGTCATTCAATCTAGTTTATTATGTTCTTGTTCTTAGTTTCTTTTATATCAAAGTTCCCAACAATTTGGTATTAAAGCCCACATTCGGCTTGATGGAATCAAAACAATAGTCTTTGAGGTTTTTGCAACAACAAAAAAGATGACAACTGAAGGAAATTTTGTACAGCAAATCATCCCTTACTTGGATAGTCACAATGACCATTAGAGCATGTTGATGGAGAATTTCTTGCGAGCTAAAGAATATTGGGGGCTAGTAGAGATTGACTATGTTGAACTAGAAAGTGAAATAACACAGATAGAAGCATAGTGAAAAACGCTAGCTGATTAAAAGCTAAAGGACCAAAAATTGAAGAATTGTCTCTTCCATATGATCAATCAAACTTTTCTTGACACCATTCTCAAGAAGGGTACTACCAAGGATATATGGGATGCCATGAAAAAAAAAATATGGGATGCCATGAAAAAAAAAACTCAAAGGAAATGCAAGGGTCAAGAGGTCTCATCTTCAAGTTCTCCATAGAGAATTTCAAACTCTTGAGATGAGGCTTGATGAAGGAGTGATAGAGTATTTCTCTAAGGTTATGATAGTGGTCAACAAGATGCAAATTTATGGAGAAGATATACAGGATGTTAAAGTGGTGGAGAAAATACTACACTTTTTAAATGAGAAGTTTAACTATGTTATATGTTCTATTGAGGAATCAAAGGACATTGATGTTCTTACTGTTAATGAGTTACAAAGCTCATTAATAGTTCATGAACAAAAGTTTCAAAGGCTTAATGGTGAGGAACAAACTTTGAAAGTGACATCTGAATGAGGAAGAGTTTGTGGTCATAGTACATACCAAGGAAGAGGAAAAGGGAAAGGTTGAGCAAATTTCAACAAGGCAACTGTAAAGTGTTACTGATGCCATCAACTTGGACATTTTCAGTATGAATGTCCTTTTGGGAACAAAGAAGCAAATTATGCAGAACTTGATGAGGAAGAAGAAATGCTTTTGATGTCTTATGTGGAGTTGTATAAGGCCAGAAGAGAAGATGCATGGTTTCTTGATTTAGGGTATTCTAATCACATGTATGATGATAGAACTATGTTCAATGAACTCGATGAAAAATTTCAACATTCGATAAAATTGGGGAACAACACTAAGATGGTTGTGATAGGAAAAGAAAGTGTGAAGTTTTTGTTGAATGGAGTCAATCATGTTGTTGTTGAGGTATACTATATTCCAAAGTTCATAAATAATCTCTTAAGCATAGGGCAGTTGTAAGAAAGAGGTTTGCTACTTTGATCAAGGAAGGAATGTGTAAGATATTTCATCTAGAGAAGGATCTCATAATTCAAACTAACATGAGTGCCAATCAGATGTTTATCTTGTTGTCTTAGTCTCAAGCTCTCTCTCAAGTACAATATGATCAATGCTTTAACACAAGAACTCAAAAATGTATTTTTTGGTAGAGAATTTAGAAGCTTTAATTTTTTTTAAAAATGCTTTAAGACTATGGTTGAAAAAGAAATAGGGTTATTTGTTAAGTGTTTATGCATTGATAGAGGAGGATAATTCAATTCAAATGAGTTCAATGATTTTTGCAAACAAAGTGGGATCAAGAGACAGTTGACCACTACTTATACTCAACAATAGAACAGTGTAGCTGAAAGGAAAATAGAATTGTGATGAACATAGTTGTTCCATGTTATCTGATAAGAACATTCCCAAGACTTTTTGTGCAGAGGCAGTGAAAAAGACTATTTATGTCCTAAATAGGTGCCCCATATTGGCAATCAAGGATGTTACACCAGAGGAGGCTTGGAGTGGAGTGAAACCCTTAGTAGATCATTTTAGGGTTTTTGGTTTCATAACACATGTCCATGTTCCAAAAGTAAGGAGGAATAAACTTGATAATAGAAGCATTACTTGTGTGTTATTGGAAGTCATTGAGGAAGCAAAAGGCTACAGGCTATTCAACCTTGTTGCTAAGAGAGGTGTTGTGAGTAAAAATGTAATTTTTGAAGAAAAAAAGCAATGGGATTGGGATGTGAGTTATGAAAAACAAATAATAGTAGACTTACAATGAGGGTGATGATGAGAATGAAAAAGGGGTGAATAAAAATAAGATTGAAGAAAATACTAATGAAATGGTAGGAGAGACACATGATAAAAGAGTTAAAGAAGAGGAAGATGGTTCCAATAAGGGTGGAGAGAGAGTGAGGGAGTTGAGGAAACCACGTGAGAGGCAACCTCCTACATGGATGGGTTATTGTGTTGGTGGTGAAGGTCTGTTTGAGGATAAAGTTCATATGGCATTAGTAGAGACAATTGATCCATTATATTTTGAGGAAGTTGTAAGGAGTGCAAAATAGAGATTGGTCATGAACAATGAAATTAAATCCATTGAAAAGAATCAACCATGGAGACTCATTGAGCTGCCAGCTAGGGCCAAAACAATTGGGGTGAAGTGGGTTTAAAAAACCAAATACAATGAGCATGGAAAGATTGATAACTAAAAGGCATATTTGGTTTCTAAAGGGATATCTACTTCTATTTAAATTGTTTCAAGTTTCTATTACCACTTGGTTTTATTTCCGCTAAGTGGGCTACATTATTCTAATAGAAGATGTAGTAAACTATTTTATTCCCCCCTTTAAACTAAATATTGTGAAGCAATTAGTTTATACCAAAAATTTCATATACTCCCAACAACTTTTGAAGCTTTTGAAAAGCTTCAAGCTTTAGTGGTTTGGTCTTATGTTTGTCATTTGATCTTGACTCTTGCAATGAACTAATTCAATTTTACCCTCCTTAGTAAGATTCCTTAAAAAATGAAATTTCACATTAATATGCTTGTTGCAACCATGCATAACTAGATTTTTAGAAAACTTGATGGTTGAGTTGTTGTCACACATCACAGTAGTACAATCTCCATCAAAATGTCCTAGCTCCTTTAAAATTCTCTTCATCTAGACTCCTTGACAAACACATATTGTAGTTGTTACAAACTTAGCTTCTATAGTTTATAATGTCACAATTGATTGTCATTTTGAACACCATGAAATAGCACTTGAATTCATTAAAACACAACCAAATGTACTATTCCTGTCTTCCAAATGTAAACAACTTACTCTCTCCTCCTTTCTTATAATGAATTCCATAGTTGATAATTCCTTTTAAGTACCAAAGTGCTATCTTAGCTACCTATAGACGAATCTTCATTGGTTTTTCCATATATCTACTTATGAGACAAGTAACAAACATCATATCAAGTCTCATGGTAGTGAGATACATTAAACTACCAACCAATTGCTTATAGTACGTCTCATCAACAAAACCTTCATTTTTGTCTTTGCTTATTTTGAAACTTGGAACTATTGGACTGCTCGTCAAATTACTTTCCATTATACCAAACCTTCTCAAAACCTCCAATGCGTATTTCCTTTGGTATATATAAATACCATCAAACTTTTGTAGCATTTCGATCCCAAGAAAAAACCTTACCTTTCCCAAGTTAGATATATCAAGCTTTATTAACATAGAGCTTTTAAATTCAAACATCACAACTTCATCATTACTAGTAAAAATTAAATCATCAACATAAATACTTACAATAATTTTTTCTTCTCTACTTCTCTTTATGAATAATGTTTGCTCACTATCGCACCTCCTGAACCCTTCACCAATGAAATGTGCTTCGATTTGACTAAACCAAGCTCGTGGAGCTTGTTTTAATCCGTACAAGGCTTTTTGTAAGTTGTAAACTAGATGCTCAGTGCCTTTTTTTTCATATCCTCTTGGTTGCTCCATATAAACATCTTCATTCAACTCACCATGAAGAAAAGCCGACTTGACATCCAACTTGCCCAAGCTAATAGCATAGTAAGTGTCTATGTTTGATTCTTTTCAATGGATTTGAATTCATTGTTCATGGCCAATCTCCATTTTGCACTATTTATAAATTTCTCAAAATATAATGGATCAATTATCTCCACTAATGTTAGATGAACTTCATCCTCAAACAGACCTTCACCATTAACATAATCACCCATCTTCGTAAGAGGTTGCCTCTCACGTGGTTTCATCAACTCCTTCACTCTCTCTTCCCCCTCATTGGAACCATCTTCCTTTTCTCTAACTCCCTCATCATGTGTTCTCCTACCTCTCCATGAGTATTTTCTTCAATCTCATTTTCATTCTCACCATCACCATCACCCCATTGTAAGTCTACTACTATTTGTTTTTCATAACACACATCCTAATCTCATTGCTTTTCTTCTGCAAAATTACATCTCTATTCACAACAATTCTCTTAGAAAGAAGATTGAATAACCTATAACCTTTTGATTCCTCACTTACTCCTAATAGTAACAAGATTGAATAACCTTTCTTTTGGAACATGGATGTGTGTTATGCAACTAAAAACCTAAAAATGATCTACTAAGGGTTTCTCTCTACTCCAAGCTTCCTCTAGTGTAACATCCTTCACTGCTAATGTAGGACACCTATTTAGGACATAAATAGTCCAATTCACTACCTTCGACCAAAAAGTCTTGGGAATGTTCTTATTAGACAACATGGAATGAACCATGTTCATCATAGTTTTATTTTTTCTTTTAGCTACACCATTCTGTTGCGTAGTATAAGCGATGGTCAATTGCCTCTTCATCCCACTTTGTTTGTAAAAATCATTAAACTCATTTGAATTAAATTGTCCTCCTCCATCAATGCGAAAACACTTCACAAATAACTTTGTTTCTTTTTCAACCATAGTCTTAAAGCATTTAAAAAAAAAATAACTACTCTACCAAAAAATACACTCATGTTTTTCTACTATAATTGATCTTACAAAATTTTAAATTTTAAAACTATCCAACAATTTGTCCAATTATATTTATGCCAATTATAATTATCTACATATTCACATATTTAATAGTAATTAAATTATTTTCAAAATCATCATTCGAAGTACAACTAAAGGTGAATCACATTTTAAAATAATTTTTTAGAGTTTAATTAAATAAAATTTAATTTACGATAATAATAGGATGATATT
>JAMLFT010009904.1:0-12300 GCA_026544285.1 Pachyrhizus erosus
ATATATTGTAGTGATATTTCTTTCTATTAATCAACACAAATAGCTATTTTACAACAAAATGATAAGGAAAGATATGTTCTATTACGTAGATTTAAGTATAAGATAATGGTTCGTCAAAAAAGTATCAGATGTTATTTACATTTTGATTCTATATTAATTATTGTTCCTGATTACCCATGTGATTCAATTCCTCTTTTATTTTTTTAAGTCTTATACTTTTAAAAATCTATATTGACTTAATTGTCCAATTAAATTCGGGCACTGTCCATATATTTATTCGAATAAAAGCTTCGAAGTTATTATTTTATTAAAAAACATATATGACGAGAGTTACTTAAATAAGTTATTTATTAATAAAATAATATTCAATGTGTTACGTGTAATTTTAGATTGTTTAAAATTAAAAAAAATTAGTGTAATTGAAAAGAATAATTTATATAAATAATTATTTTTATGAATTACTTAATATTTCTTTAAATATAAAAAAATATTTGTAAGTTAAATAACTTATTAATTAAGACTTTTATTAAAAAAATGATTAAATTGTTTATACGAAGAATATTGATGAACTTGTAGTGTTTCAATGTTGATGTTTTTTGTTTGATCCTTATCATATTGGAGATACTATATACAAATTATAATATCAGTTGTAACAAAAAATAATTATAACATTAATTTTAAAGTAAGAGAAATTTTTGTTACACATTAATTAATAATTGATTATTTTTATGTGTTAATTTAAAAGGTTAAATTTATATTAAGTTATAAACATAAGTTGTTTGGTTATACATAATTGATGAAGTGTGTATTGTGATTTTGGATAATAATATACTCATGTCTATATCCTTTCAATTTTGAAATAACTTTAAATATTCCTTTTTGAATTGGGAGGTTTGAGGCCAAATGTGTGATACCACAAACCTCAGAAAGTTTTTCCACTTTTCGAGCTTCGGACAGACAAACTTGAAAAATGACAATTTTATTCACTGAACAAACTGCATTTTAACAAAGAAAGAAAAGAGGAGGCAAGAGTAGTAAAACAACCACATAAAATTAATATTATTCAAACTCTTAATTGCGCAAATTCCTGGAACGAGTTGATTATTACATTATGATATATCCATCAATCATTACTTGCACATAAATTTTATCAGCCAAAGAACAATTTATATTAAAAGTTAAGGGATACCCCCCAACCTTATTACAATCATTATTTGCACATATGCGAATACTGTTGTTTATGGACGTCCATGTGGACCTCCTTGAGGTGATGGGTTAAGCTTGGGTTGGGGCTCGTCACTGGAACGTCCAGAATCCAATGGAAGCCTCCATCCACTGTCATCACATAAATACATTTCTTATCAAATATATAATTAAATTTCATGAGAGAAACTTTAGTACGTGTTTATATAAAATACTTATGAACTTAATTAATTAATTAATTAATCGCTCATGCATATACCTGACCGGAGTGATTTGAAGGAAGAGGAGGAGAACCAAACAGCAAAAGCGTACTACAAACCACAACACCTTCATTCCTTTCATTTTCATCTCTCATATACCATTGATTTTCCTCTCCTTAACTTTTATAGAGGGTGCCGCCTCCTCATGATAATCATCACAAATAATATAAAGGATTTAACTGAGCGTTTTCTTGTTCAAAAGTCTAAGTTTTTATAATATATTGATGATGAAACTATATATCTTTAACCCACTAGCCTTGTTTTTTTTCCCCTGCAATATCCACCACTTTTATGAATTTCTTTATGCAATTCTTAAACATCAATAATATTCATATACATGTGTACTATTTTCATCTCTCGTTTTTTTTTTTTTTTCATTTCTTTCTTTTTTTTATCAAATGATATTATTTATCATATCTTTTATTTTATATTTGAGTGCTAATATATGAACATCTTCATTTTAATTATAAACACTTCTTTAAAATTAACTTATAATTTTTCTCTATTTCCCTTTTTATTATATCATATTATCAATTATAATCATAATTTTTGTCCTCTTCCTAAAATGTTAGATAGCGTTGCTGTAACAATTTCCCTTAAACTATATATTAAGAAACTTAATATAGTGTCTTTCACTTACGAGAGCCTAAAAGGACTGGTGGAGCATCGACCTAGTCCACACGACAAGGCAAACAGCGCAGTCAAATCCAAAGGGAAGAGCTTAATTTTTTTAATTTTCTATTCGGGCAAATAAAACAATAAAATTTTTAAACTTAAAAAAATCGATTATTAAATATATATGTTTTTATCGT
Organism: Pachyrhizus erosus; assembly: GCA_026544285.1. NCBI lineage: Eukaryota > Viridiplantae > Streptophyta > Magnoliopsida > Fabales > Fabaceae > Pachyrhizus > Pachyrhizus erosus. Next base: position 2,276 of record JAMLFT010009904.1, read on the forward strand.
GAAAAAAACATAGATACAATTGATCTTCATCATTTGGCTAACGTAGATGTAAACAACTATTTAAATTCCTCTAAAGTGAGGAGGTGCATGTAATAATTGATTAGAAAATTAATGATTAAGGATTATGATAAACTCAAACACATATATTAAAAAAATTAAAATATTCTTAATCATTTATGTTCAAATTAATGATTATTATTATACTTTATATATCATTTGAAGTGTAATCTCTTCAATTTAAAAGAACCAAATCTTACAAATGTCAAAGGTGAATACTTTGATCTATTGCATGGTAAGTGACTTTTGTTAAATGTTAAGTTCGATCGTTGTGACCCAAGTCGTCATTGTTGTGTGTATCCTATTTACTACCACATCTTCTTCTTTTAGGTAATTTTGGTTGCAAATCGATCTTTTTATTTTGCTCCTCTAGCTTCTTTTTCTTGTGGAGGAAGGCAAAAGATGATCGAGGATGAGAAAGTCACAAATGATGAATTTAAATTTTGAGGGATCGAAGAATATGAAAGAGTAGATGGAAGAGGGAAAAATAAAAGGGCAATGAATGGGGTATATGAAGAAGAAAATGATTATGATACACATATATGTGACAAATATTTACTGAGATAGTGTTGAGCTGAATTGTGTTCAATGACATGCCGGAACTGAAATTATTCAGTTTTAGAATACTAGGGACGCCAAAACTAATAATTTTTTTTAGGAACTAAAATCAAGTTTTGAAATATTTTCAGAGAAAAAATTTATTTAAGCCACAAAAATAATATTAATAACACATAAAAATCACATTGTTTTTACATTCTTATTTTAAAATATATTTTATGAACATAAATAAAAGGAATAGCATACAACAGAATTAAAATTAGTTTTTAATATTTTATTTACATGCATATTTGTAAATTTTTATTCTAAAATATTTTATAACTAATTTATATTATCTAAAACGATAACTAAACACAGTAACTTTAAATAGTTACAATATAAAATATAGAATAGTGTTTGACACATAAAATAACAATTTTTTTTCGTGTATGATGGTGTAGAACTTATGAGTTGATGCATATTAAGTAAACTTCACTACCAGGATTCTAGTTATTTATAAAATAACGTGTCTCGATGTTTTATGATTTCCATTTTTCCATGACTATTTTTATTTTGAGTGTCGAAAAATTGCAGCCTCTTATTATAGAGATTTGAGTAATTATCATTTCATCTACCATTCACACTGGTCAATTCGTTTGTGTTGGAAACCGTCAAACTGAAGGAGGAGCAGACATGAAAACACGAAGACAGTGTAAGAAAATATATTAACAGAAGAAGGCAGTATCATGGTTGCGTAGAAAAATATAAAAACTAAGATCCACCCTTTAGATTGGGTCGTTGCTCCACCAAACCTTTTACCCTTTCATTCTCTCTCTTTCATCCTGCTATTGATTAAATATTTGCTCCAGAATTGCCGCAAAATCTTATATAGCTTGTAGATAACTAAGGGTTTAAGTTTTAGAAACATTCAAGCTTAAGTCATCTGTATGGGTGCATTATAAATTTATAATCTTTCCATACCTCATTAGGTAGGAGATTTATGTACTCGGTCATTACTTTTTTATCAATGAAAAAATTGATTTAACATATCAATCCATTCACTCTTTTGAGTAAGAGCAGAATTGATTCAACAATACCTCAAGTTTAAAGTAAATTTAAAAGATTTTTTATTTTAAACAAGCAAAATTATATGTTTATTTTTTTATTAATATATATAATATTTTTTTAACAATAAGTAATTTCTTATTGATGAGTCTAAAATTTGAGTTTTAGTTATTTTATTTTTAGATAAACTCTAAATAAAAGAAACACATGTAAGAAAGAGAAAAATAAAAAATATAACAAGTATTACAGTAGAAAAGGTAAAAAAAAAATGATGAATAAAAACAAAAAAGAATTTAAGAATATCACAGTTATTAATTAAATATTTATTCTAGATATTGACTGTATGTTATCTTTTTATTTCTATAAGACATAAGAAAACAAATATATTATTCTTGTCCCAAATTTTTACAGCAGCTTTTATAATTTATTTATGGAGCGATCGTCTTTCCTTTCTTTCTCTCTCTTTTTTAAATGTAAAAAAAATATTATACATAAGAGTTAATATACAAAATTTAAAATAAAAAAACAAAAAGAGACACAATATTAATTAGGCTCTAGTAGGAGGATGAAGTAGTTCTGTATTAATGTTATGTTCTTAGCAATTTAAAATTGTAAACGAGGTGGATTGCGGAAATTTTTTTTAAGCTGTGTGGGGCGGAGATAGTTTCATTGCCATTATGATAAAAGTCTAAGATTTTTTACTTTGAACGCGAAAATATCAAGTCCTGTATATTCTGATCTTTAGCATTTACCAGCAAGTTGACGGGTAAAATCAAATAATAGAGAAGACTAGGTAGGATTGCAACATAAAATACAGAGGAAACAATGAAGCTGTTTTGGTTTGTAGCACACTCTGCTGTTTGGTTCTCCTTTTCCTCCAATCCACTCGGATCAGGTATATTTTTTTTTTTTTTTCTATATCAGAGACCAGATGTCCTCTGATCCATTATTGGATTAGATATTAATTCTGTTCAGAGTGTATGATTACTGTTGATCCAAGAGAATTTTAAACACAAGAAATTAAACAAGAATCCTCTGATTAAATACGTCATTTTCTCATATGCGAATACAATGATACTTTACACCATTGCGCGGACTCTATGAATTCTCGGGTGATGTATATATGTGAGTGTAGGAGTGATTAATTAAGTGCGTGTATAAACATTTTATATATACTAGAGTTGCATCGTGTTAATCTCTCTTATGAAAGTTGAGTACTTCTATATATATATACTAGAGTTGCATCGTGTTAATCTCTCTTATGAAAGTTGAGTACTTCTATATATATATATATATATTTAGTACTAAGTAATGCGAACCATATAACAAATGTACTGATGTAATGACAGGGCAACGATAATATGAATGTATCCTGACTGACCCCTTGGGACGCTGGGCAAATCAGCCGCTACCATCACCCGAAGGCGGTTCCCATGGACTGCAATTAATGATTCATTAATATATCGTCTATGGAATAATCAGCTTCATATTTGTATGCTGCTTCTATTGGATCGGAGGGTCATTACTTAGCTTCCTGGTTTTCTGGTTTCTGTAGAATGTGTAACAATATGCCACTGTACTGTTATCTTAAGAACTAGAGTGAGATATGAAATTTACTACTCAGTTTATTCTTGCCTTCTCTTTTTTCTTTTTGTTATATTCGGATTCTGCGTGCATCTTGTTTAGTTTAATGAATAAAACAGTCATTCGTAATGTTCAAAAGCTATAGAATCAATAGAATGTGGAAAAACTGAGGCTTTTCGAATTACATATTTGTGCCCAAACACAAGACAAACAAGTAAACAATGTGAGTCTCTCATGAGGTAGTGTTTATTATTATTTGTAACTCATGGATGGGAAATTGAGATTTGTAAGGTGATACTCAGTTTGAGAGGAGAGTTTTTAAGATTGTCTTTAAAATTTGTAAAATTTTGCATATGATAGTGAATATTTATGGAATCATTTCCAAGAATGTAAGTTAAAAAGAAAAATGTTAACAACATAATGTTAATATATTTCTTAAGATTAAGGGTGATAAAGTAAACTTAGTCTATCATAATTTAACGAGATAGAATTGAACTTTCAATTCATTAGTTTGTTTGATCTATCTCATCTAATACACTAATGCTGGATCATAAGTGAGATAGGCTGACTCACTGGTCTAACTGTATATTTTAAAAAAAAAATTAATTTATTATATTAAAAATTTCACATAAATAAATTTATTTCATGGGAACAATTATTAAAATTCATTAAATTATTTAAAGTATGTTTTTTAATATATTTTATTTTCTTATAATTATTGGTTAATAAATTTAGTTAAATTAACTCATTAGTTTTGAACATAAACTATGATCTCAATTTGTATTCTATATTTTTGTAGGCTCTTGGCATCACAATAAGTTCATATGAAGTATGAAATGAAAAATATTTAATTTTTTCTTTTTTTTCAAAATTAGCGGGTCAGGTTGCTAACCCATCAACTCACCTCTAAATAAGACAAACCAATGTGTCTAATTCACTCTTTATATAGTGGGTCAATCCATTCCAACTCTTTTTATAAGCTAAAAACAAGGCATGCCAAAATGGGTTAACTTAGCCCGCATTGTCATCCCTATTTAGAACACATACTCTATTAATAGTTGAAAGAAATACAAAATTTTGTGAATTTTACTTCTTAGTTAATGAGTTTCACTCTCAATTTTATAATTTTTAATAAATTTAATAATATAAAATATATTTGAAGTGTGTTCGAGAAAGCATTATTAATACTTCTCAAGCTAAATTTTTCAAATGACGTTAAGTTTGTTAAATTTATGTTTTTGTTATTTACTTTATAATATATTTTATGTATATTTTTGTCTTTGATCTTTATTGTGTACAACTTTTCTCTCCAATAGATTGTTGGAATAAAAAACATATGAAATGTCTATCTCTTATAAAGTTTTGATGAAAAACAGGCTTAAATAATATTTTGGTTTTTATAAAATAGGAGATTTTATTTTAGTCTTTTAAAAAATTTTGTTTTGATTTTAAGTTTTTTAAAGACTTTTTTTTGTTTTAGTTCTTATTTTTAAGTAACAACATTAAAAGATTGTGTAACAAAGATATTGACATTTCTTTGATTTACCATGTTATCAAAAAGTCTGACAAAGCATTTAGATATAATTTTTTAAAAAAATTGTGTTTTTGTATCCTGGCTTGTTCAAAATAGTTAATGACATCAAACTGAATAAATGAGGTATTTAAAAATATATTTTATCAAAAAAATTATTTGTGACTATCTTATTAGACCCCTTAATGATATAACAAGTTAGTGGACTATCAACATCATTGTTACGTCATGAGTTAATGTTGTTACTTAAAAGTAAGAACTAAATTAAAAAATTAAATTATTAAAAGACTAAAATCAAAACAAAAATGTATAAAAAAACTAAAATCAAAATACTTCTATATTTTCAAGGGTTGTTAAAGCCCAATTTTATCCTCTTTAATGCTTAAAATTTTATATATTAGTCAAGTTTAATTGAAATCCAACTCATTCAAATTTTGAGTGTTCTTAAATGAAATTTGTGTTATTTTATTGACCAGTGAAGAGAAAAAAATGTGATTAAAGAGAAAAAGTAGAAAACTAAAAGAAGAAATTAAAAAAATGTTCTAGCAAGTTCTCTACCTCAATTTTGCTCAAACGAGCGAAGAAGGACTTAAGAAAATTCTGCTAAACATTGAGAGTTCACTACCTCAAATTTGCTCGAGCAAAATTTTCCAACGCTTGAGTGAAAACGTTCAAAATTTATTTCTTGATTTGAAAAGTCAAATGATATAAATAGGAAATAAATATTTTTTGTTTTAGGACAAAAGGAGACAGACCAAAAGAAGCAGCTCTCTCTCTCCTCCATTAGATAACTCCATTGTTGAATAACCAAAAGAGTTTCCAAGATTTTGAGGGCGAAAGAATGGCGATTGTGACTAGGGTTTTCAACATCTTCTCATCTTTTATTAATCAGTTCTCATAAAATTTGAGTGGCTGGTCTATTTTCTTTGAGGTTGGATGTAATCTACTAAATTCTAATATAGCTTTTAGTTTTCGTATATATGATTTATTCTCTTTTACTCATTAGTATTTCATGTTTGCTCTTAATGCTTCTTACGTATAAATTGCTCATAAAATGATTTTTGATTTGCAATTCGATTGAAAAATGTTTTTTAAATCTTGTTTAGAAATTAAATACCCAATGGTTGAAATTTCTAGGAATAAAATACAAAACATTGGTCTTCACGGATGCTCTTAATGCGAGTTCTTTATACAAGTAATTGATATTTATAAAGGTAACTTAGGATGTCATCATTGAGGAGTTAGTTTTTGGTGACTATAATCATAGCTAATGTAGTAGATGAAGAGTTTTCATATGTATGATTAATAAGGTTACAAAGAAATAAAATTAAATGAAATTCAACCCTAACTTTTAATTATTTAATATATCTTAATTTTAGTTATTGTTTTATTTATGAACTTTGTTTGCATTTACATTTCATTCTCAAACAAACCAACCAATAGATTATTGTGAATATTATTGTAAGTAATACTAGATTTTTTTAAATATAATTGTAACTTAATCAAATATCAACCAAATCCTTGAAGATTTATATTCATTATCAATTACAAGTTACTTTAGTACGTTTGTCAAACTATTATCATGAACTAAAATGTTATTTAAGCTTAGAAAAAATATTATAGGATCCAATTAAAAAGGTATTGTCTAAAAAAATGTACTAAACATTTCTTTAACAAAGTAAGCATTAAAAGTTTAGTTAAAAACATAACTTTTGAATTTTTTTCATATGTAAGGGTATATTGGATGTTTTGCTTAAAATGATATTACTTTGAACAAAACCATTTTTTCTATAAAATAAAAAAACCTAGTTATTTTTAAAATGATTTTTTAAACATTTATATAAGATCTTATTTAATAGATGTAACTACATATATAACATATTGTTAGTTAATTAATAAATTTTAAAGATTAAAATAAAAAAAATTAAAAAATTAAAGTTAAAAATATCTTATTTTAAAAAAATAAAAAATAATTTAAATCTAAAAAAATATTAAAATTTATTACGTATATATGTTCATAACAATCAATTAAAATAAGCAAAGTCAATTGCTACTTATAAAAAAAAATATTTGTCATTATTCGAATCATGTATTAAAAATAAATTAATTTATATGGTCTAACTATCAAGAATAATTTGTAAGTAATTTTTGAGAATATATTTATGGACAAATGGTAGTTTATAATTTAAAATTATAAAAATCCTGAATATTTTTATTTAATATATATAAATATATTATAACTTTTTATGATTTAATTTGTTAGTAAATTATTTTATTTATAAATGAAAACTTTAATGTTAACACTATATATGTTAAAATATAACAATTTAAAATTAAAACGTTTAAGTATAAATCAGTGTTATACACAATTGGATCATAAAATGTTACGTGCATGATTTTCTTTTATGATATAGATATATTTTTAAAAAAAAATCATATCTGATCTTATTTTTTATGCTAAGCAGCTTGTTATATTTTTTTATTCATCATCGATAAGCGAATGAGTTACAAATGATTCATAATTTCATGGCAAAGGAATGATCCTTTCATCTGAGACACCCCCTTAGGGAGGAGAATTTTTGTGTTCTTGTGTTAGCTAAGATGGGCATAAGAAGCGTGGAGAAGCTGGTTTTTCTTCATAATCCACCTTCGATGTTCAGCACCTCACTTCAAGTTGATGATACGGGCATTTGCTTCCCTAGACCTTAATTTTCATTCTTTTCTTTCTTATCATTTATAAAATATATATATATATATATATCTAACTAGTTTGACTATTATATCATATTTAATTTTCATTATTTACACTTTCTATTTTTCTTTATGTTATATGTATCAAATATTATCTAAGCATATCTAGTATATCTTTTTTGATATTTTATTTTTAGTAAATTTAGAATATATATTAGTTAGAACTTAAAGATTAATTCTTTAAGGTATTGAAATTCATTTAACATATCAATATTTTTTAATATATATTTGTTCATACATACAAAGATTAAATCTTTAATTACATGTTTAAAGAATAATTTTTTATGTTAATTGTATTACACCATATTGATATATCTTTCTTGATATTTAATATTTCACTTGAAAATTATCATAGATATGGATAGTAGAATAGACATGGTTTGTCGAAAAAACTCATTTAATTCATTTTTTTATACAAGATGGATTGAAATAATTCAACTCATTAACTTATTTTGGTATGATATATTTTGACTCATTAAAAAAAAAAACTTTTAATGAGACATAATTCACTAGAAAATTTATCATGTTGGCATGTCAAAATAATTTCATACTAATGATTTGTTTCTTTTAAAGACCATGAGTATTTTTCAAAATTTTCTCTTAATGATAAATTCAATTACAAATCTAAATATTAAATTTAAAATCATTGATTAATTGAAACAACTTCATCATAATTTATTCATGCATATATTTTAATTTAATGAATAGTTAGTAAAATATTATGAGAAACCATCCCAAAACTATATACCTATGAATAAATTATAACTAAAATCAATAAAAAAAAATTAACATAAGGTTTGATAGGAGGTAAGTAGAAGGGAGGGAAGGAAGAATTTTTTTTAAAAAAAAAATATTTGATTCAATTTTTAAGAGGAAAGAAGAAGGGAAAAAAGAAGGAGCAAAATTCCTTCTTGTTTAATTTTAACTTCCCTCCAAAATAAGAGAATTTGGAACATAAGAAAAATAAATCTAAATTTTTTTAAATAATTTAATTCAATTGTTCTCATTGCATTTTATCTATATAATTTATTTTTCTTGTAATATTATTCACACACATTTCTATAATTCTCAATTGTATATTTTTTAATTTCTTATTTATCATTTTTTATTTTAAAATTTATTTTTTATAGCAAATATTAGGGATACATATTTGTATTATTTATTTTATTCTTGAAAATATTTTTATCCTTTGTTAAATTCCGTTTGAATGCTTTCAACTTTTGCATCTCTATATTATTTAATTTTTGTCTTATATCTTTACATAAGTTTTTATCTTTAGGGACAAAACAATGAATCTAAATTTATTTTTTACATATTAATAAATTTATTTCACACACAACATATATATTAATTATCTAATACATGATATTTTTTTTTAAAATCTTCATCTTCTCTTTTTCTTTTTTATTTCGATTTTTTTTATATTTTTCAATCTTAAAATAATTACAGTTTTAACGTTAAAAAAATCCTAAAATAACATATTTTAAAATTTTAATAAAATATTAAAATATTTATTCTAATTTTATTTTCTAATAAATATTATTGTCTTAAAAAATTTAATAATATATTTATTGAAATTAAGAAATAGAATATAAACATTTTAGTAAAATTATCCTATAATAAATATTATTTATTTAGAATATTTAATTTTCTTAATTTATATAAAAATCTTAAACTGTAATTATTTTAAAAATAAAAAAATTATTAAGTAAGAAATTAAATATCAAATATCTCAATTTTTAGCACGAAAAGTTATGATTTTTTGCAAAACCAAAAGATTTTTTTCTTTTCTGGATCTAGGAGGTAGGGATACGTGACCAGGAAGGTCGATTTTAGGATTGGAAAGGTTGGAATTCCAACTAATTTAATTGTATGTTCTACTAATTATCACTTGACCAATATTGTTGGATGAAAATAAATTATTATTCTTTCAGTTCTATTTTCATTTCAATTATTGTGTAAAATAAAATAATTTATTTTAAAATAATTTTAATTTTAATTTTTTAATATAATATTAATTATTTTTTATTTATACTCTTAATATATTTTTTAAATATTATTATTGCCTTACATTCAATAAAATTAATTTGATAAAATTATTTTTATTTTTTATCTATTAAATAAATTATCTTTTTTATGTAAAAACATGAAGATAACAATTAAAATGAGACAAATGAAATATTTTAATAAACATTAATATATATGATAAATGTTTTTTATATTATTAAAATTTAATTTTAAACATATAAATTATATTATAGTTAAGATTCATAATAAATAAATATTTTAAACATGTAAATTATATTTTGAATTCTGATAAGTAGTTTATGTTATAATTTATTTTTAAAAGATTATTTTAATTATTGATAATTTAAAAAAACAATACAATTTAATTTAAAAATATGATAAATAATAGATAAAAAAAATAATTATTTAATAAAATCAAATATACGGATAAGATAAAAGAATAGTAGTTTCAATAAAAAAAATAGGTATTTAA